>LPNX010122232.1:232743-320611 GCA_001517045.1 Pseudotsuga menziesii
ATCACGATGTGACTAATTTAACATTAAGCTCATATGCAAATAAATCCTTTGACTTGTTTATATGAAAAATTAAAGATTCATACATAAAGTGCAAAGTCGACTGATTTAACTTTCCTTCAGATTTTAAACCAAATTAGGACAGCATAGCGTCTTACTTCTGATATGTGGCTGAGAGGACTCTGTGGTGGTAGTTTTAGCTAAGACAAGCTAATCTGGACTCTCCTCCTCGATGTAGACTGGTCTATCGCCATTCTACTAGTGGATTTGAAATTGTTTAAAAGCTTGGAATACAGGTTTTATATCATTAAAAAAAATATATTCCTCATATGTCTCCTTCCAATTCAGAAGCTTTTGCATGACCACATATATGTATTGAAATAAGATTTTTCCTTTTCCTCGATATCCGCTGCAAAGACAAGATGGTGACGGTCTAAAACCCCAGCAAGCACTGATCATGTATTAACATGAACAATTGAAAAACGTAATATTTTCCATTTTCCCGCAGGATATAGAGATACTATATTCCCCTCTTACCTTTAAGAACTCTCGAAAATACTGGACTTGTCCCCAAAGAAAGATTGACAGTAGATCCATACTTTTAAACTCAAAGAAAGATTGACAGTAGGTCCAGAATATTAAATTTTCATGCAAAGAAAACATGGAAAACAACAACCGCTACTTGATTGCTCTTTTCATTATTAACATAAGTATTTATACATTATTACACAACAAGGGTTAACACGGTTAATTTGTAACATAATTCTAATTGTCATATTAAAAACTATCTCTGAAGAAATGGCCGCCGCCGCAATATTTCATTATTAACATAAGTATTTATACATTATTACACAACAAGGGTTAACACGGTTAATTTGTAACATAATTCTAATTGTCATATTAAAAACAATCTCTGGAGAAATGGCGGCCGCCGCAATTAACTTGAGTTACCGCGCACCACAACCTTTTGTTTTCTCTTTTTTACTCTTTCAAAAACTTGCGACTCAATTTTCTTGCGACACGATTTACTGTGCTTAGTGCACAACAGAATTATTACGCGAGAGTTACTGCAAAGAAGTAACTACGATGGACTCTTCACCTGCTAAGGACTTTCACTTTGGCTTCGACCGGCTTTGACTGCGATATGAATTGGTTGCAAACAACTCATGTGCGAACCAGTTTTCACTTCTGCAAACTTTATGTTTCCTAGTCTAAAGACTTAGGAATATGAAAATCACTTTTACTGCGATAATCTAGGATTCACTGTGACACAACTATATTGCGAATCACTCTCAATACCATATCAAAGAATAATAAACAAGATATGTGTTGAACCTCTGCTCTTAAAATTAGGAACTTCTACATAGTGAAATATTTATGGATTCTTGATGTCTTTCACTCAGAGCAAATGTAAACAACATTTACTCAAGGAAACATGGAGAAGATGTGCGACTACCTTGAACATTCATTCAAACATAAACTTAAGGATTAATATTTCATGTGACGACATAAAAAAACTTACAGCCATAAATATGAACTTGGTAAAACACAAAAGCTTGAACTTCAAACTCTTTACTGAGTTCTCCTTCTTCTTTGCCTTGCACTTCTCTTCTCTATTTTGTTCTGCTTCTCTCTTCACTGTGTATTTTGATTTACAGTTTCATTCTTCATATAGAAGATTTCTTTCGACTAACCGTCTTAACATTTAAAGACTGCAATTACTCTCTACCTAAAAACTTAGCTTCAACAACTAAATTCTATTGACTTATATGCGGGAAATCTGAACTCTTGATCTTGTCAGACTCTCTGGCACTTTCTGATCTACTACAGACTCTCACAGAGTCGGCCGATTGGATTATGGATTAGCGAGTAATTAATATTTCCAACACTCCCCCTTAATTATGAGCAGATCATAATTTTAAAAAAAAAATATTACAAAATGTTTTCCAGAGCAGAAAACATGCTCTGTTTATGACATAGTTCACTGTACAGAACTTGTCATTCCCAAATAACTTCGAAGATACTGAAATGTATCCCTTGCCAATGGTTTTGTAAAGATGTCTGCAAGTTGATCTTCAGACCTGCAAAATTCTAAACAAAATTCTTTTTTATTCACCAACTCTCTTATGAAATGATACCTTGTGTCAATGTGTTTGGTTTTCTTGTGAAACACATGATTCTTCGACAAGGCAATGGCTGAATTGTTGTCACAGAAAATAGTTGTTGGTTCTTGTTGGTTCTGTGACAGATATTTTAACATTCTTCTCATCCAAATAGCTTGACATGTAGTGCCTGTAGCTGCAACATACTTTGCTTCTGCTGAAGATAGAGTTACTATGGGTTGTTCTTTGAGGCCCACGAAACAACACCTGTACCAAAATGAAATGTGTACCCAGATGTGCTTTTCTTGTCATCTGTGCTGCCTCCATTGTCACTATCAGTATATCCTATGAGTTTAAAATTTTATGAAGTTCAATACACTATGCCAAGATCTTTTGTACCACTTACATACCTTAGAATTCTTTTACCTGCTTGCCAATGTGAGTCTTTTGGTGACTCCATGAATCTTGAGATCATACTTACTCCATACATGATGTCTGGTCTTGTTGCTTTTAAATACATAAGGCTGCCAACAAGCCTTTTAAACAGCGTAGGATCTACAGTTGATTCATCATCATCTTTTCTCAATTTTAAACCTGTTATTACTGGTGTTGGGACTGCCTTGTAATTTGACATATTAAATATTTTTAAAATTGTGCTTTCATACTTAGACTGTGATATAAAAATACCACTTTCAGATTGTTGGACTTCAATGCCTAGAAAAAACTTCATGAGCCCCAAATCAGTCGTTTCAAATTCACTTTCCATGACTGTTCTACATTCTTTTATGCCAAAATCACCAGTAAATATTAAATCATCCACATACAGGAAAACAATTAGCATGTTACCTTTCTCATTCACTTTGGTGTACAACGTTGGCTCACTTTCACTTCTGTGAAATCCATTCTCAATGAGATAGGAATCAATGCGACTGTACCAAGCTCTTGGAGCTTGTTTTAAACCATAAAGCACTTTCTTCAGTTTGTACACTTTGTGTTCTTGTCCTAGAACTTCATAGCCTTGTGAATGTTCCAGATATACTTCTTCATCCAAATAACCATTCAGAAATGCTGACTTAACATCCATTTGATAAACAGGCCATTTGTTTTGTGTGGCAATGTCCAAAACAGTTTTGATTGTATCCATGCGTGCAACTGGTGCGAACGTTTCGTTGAAATCTATGCTGGGTTGTTGTGTGAAACCTCTTGCTACCATTCTTGCCTTGTGCTTCTGCACATTTCCATCAGCATCTTGTTTGGTCTTATAAATCCATTTGACGTTAACTACATCTTTATCATTTGGTACATCAACCAGTGCCCATGTCTGGTTTTTCTCAATGCATCCTATTTCTTCATCCATGGCTTGTGCCGATACTTCTTCTTCAATAGCTTCCTCAAATGTTAGTGGATCATCTATTTGAGAAAATAATGCAAAGAGAGAGAAGGAATTTGGTGTACCAGATTCATATATCTCACGTAGACTTATTGTCTTTACTGGATCTGTTGATGTCGAACTACTTGATGGAGTCTGTTGTCCTCTTGATGTGCTTGTCGGTGTAGCTTGAGCTACGATTTGTGTTGATGTTCCTTGTGCTGAACCATGTCGCGGTGTCATGGGAGTCGACGGTGCTATGACCAATTGATTTACTTGTGGTGTTTGAACCACTTCTTCCATCATGTCTTCATGCTCGACATTCGACACAATATTGACATTCTTCTCGACGTTTCCATCCCATGATTCATTCTCAATGAATTGAACGTCGCAACTAATAATTACTTTCTTTGCGACAGGGTCATACAACTTGTCTGCTTTTGTGTCTTCAGAATAACCAACAAAAATACATTTCTGTCCCTTCTTGTCTAACTTCTTTCTCATCTCATCTGGCACATGAGCATATGCGACACAACCAAAAACTTTTAAATGAGAAACACTATGATTCATACTTGTCCATGCTTCTTGAGGAATCTTGTTCTTCACACTTTTTGTTGGACATCGATTCATAATGTATATAGTAGTTGCGACCACTTCACCCCAATATTCATTTGGAAAATGCTTGGCTGCGATCATGCTACACGCCATTTCCATAATGGTTTGGTTCTTTCTCTCTGAGGTGTATATCGTGCAGTGAATTGCTTCTGTATACAATGAGTTTTGCAGAAATTTAGAAATTCATTTGAAACATATCCACCACCTCTATTTGTTCTTAGAATTTTTATGCAGTGTCCACTCTGGTTGTCCACGAGTTCCTTGAACTACTGAAAACTAAATGCATTAGATTTATGTTTCAAAAAATATCCCCATGTTTTTCTTGAGTAGTCATCAATAAAAGGAAGAAAATACTTGCAACCACCAATGGGCGTTGTCTGCATTGGACCACAAATATCAGAGTGCATGATCTCAAATGGTGTGCGCGCTCTGTATGACTTTCCAACTGGAAAAGTCTCCCTATGCTGCTTGCCAAAAATGCAGCCTTCACAAACTCTGTCTGGTTTGTCGATCAATGGCAATCCTTTTACCATATTCTTTGTGTGCAACAACTTCAGTCCACCAAAATTCAGATGTCCAAATCTGAAATGCCAGAGCCAGGAATCATCCTGAACTTCTATCTGAAATGCAGCCTAAAAATCAGCACTGTTATTTTCTTTCTTGTCGCGGCGAACAACTTCTTCTTTACTTTCTGCCTTGAATGCAGCTTTTGTATTGTCTGGAACTATCCTCAATGGAAACAATCGATTGCTTGTGATTGGAACTCTTGCTATCAGCTGGTTGCTTTGACGTATATCTTTAATCACACAGTGATTATCTTCCATGTAAACTATGTAACCTTTCTGTATCAGCTGTCCAATACTTAGCAAATTATGTTTCAAACCTTGTACATGGTAAACATCAGGCATATATTTATGCTCCTCCTATTTGGTTAAAATACTAATAGTACCTTTTCCCAAAACAGTGACTTGGACATTATTTACAAGTGTAACATTAGTTTGAACTGAATTATCAAGATTGGAAAATAAATTTAAATTACCAGTCATATGATTGCTACAGCCTGAATCTAAATACCATATATTAGATGAACTTTCTTGGATGGTTTTGCATTCAATTGTTGTTGCACATGGCATCAACATTGCGCTTGTCGAATTGCTGGTGTTCGTCGACTGATTTTGGCTTTGCTTTCCTTGGTCATATTGCTTCTTCCTGCATTCATATCCATAATGACCAATTTTTTTATAGCAATTACATTAAATCTTTGATTTGTCGAACATGTGACTACTTGGATGACTTGTGTTCTGATTCCATCCTCTACCAGCAACATCTGCAGGACTACTGCTGCGTCCTCCTCTTGAGAAGTTTCTTCCTCTTCCTCTGAAATTAATTCTCCCCCTGCCTCTTCCACGGTTTATAGATGACTGTGCCGTGAATGCACCTTCCAATGATGTTTGAGTTCTACCGAGCCTGTGTTCATGATTGATGAGTGAACCTTGCAGCTCATCAATAGTAAACGTTGTCATGTCTATGTGTTCTTCCAAAGTTATAACCAAGTTTTCAAATCTTGGGGGAAGACTTTTGAGAATTTTCTCAACCACCCTTTGGTCTTTTATGGTTTCTCCATGAGATTTAAGTTGATTTATCAAACCAACAACTCTAGTATAAAATGAGTCTACTGACTCTAAATCTTTCATGGACACAGATTCAAAATCTCTTCTCAGAATTTGCAGATTTGAAGTCTTTACCTTATCCAAACCTTGATAAGGTGTCCCCAATGTGTCCCATGCCTACTTTGCAGTAATTGTTGCTGCTACTCTTGGGAGTATGCTTTCATGCATGGCTTGGTGTATGTAGAACATATCTTTTCCATCTTTCTTCCTCTGTTCCCTCGGGATATCTTTCTCAGCTTGTGAGAGATTATTATATGCCGTTTGATCTGCTATTTCTGCATAACCATTCTGGACAATATCCCAAACATCTTGACCTCTAAACAAAGCTTTCATTGTTAGAGACCATTATTCATAATTCTTTCCTGTAAAAATCAGAGTTTGTAAACTCGACATATTTGAACCAGAAGTAGAAGCCATTTTAATTTTTAACTTTCCTTAGAAAATTACTTTTGACCTTTTAGGACAAGATTTCTTTCCTAAACTAGCTCTGATAGTAGATCATGGGAGAAATGGCAGCTGCGGAAATTAACTTGAGTTACCACGCAGCACAACCTTTTGTTTTCCCCTTTTTACTCTTTCAAAAACTTGTGACTCAATTTTCTTGCAACGCGATTTACTGCGCGAAGAAATTACTGCGCAACAGAATTACTACACGAGAGTTGCTACAAAGGAGTAACTACGATGGACTCTTCACCTACGAAGGAATTTCACTTTGGCTTCAACCGGCTTTGACTACGATATGAACTGGTTGCAAAAAACTCGTGTGCGAACAAGTTCTCACTTCCGCACAATAACTTTATGTTTCCTAGTCTAAGGACTTAGGAATATGAAAAACACTTTTACTGCGATAACCTAGGATCAACTGCGACACAACTATAATGTGAATCACTCACAATACAATATCAAAGAATAATAAACAAGATTTGTATCGAACCTATGCACTTAAAACTAGGAACTTCTACACAATGAAATATTTATGGATTCTTGATGTCTTTCACTCACAGTAAATGTAAACAACATTTACTCAGGTAAACATGGAGAAGATGTGCGGCTACCTTGAAAATTTAATATTCAAACATAAAATTAAGGATTTATATTTCATGCGACGCCATAACAAAACTTACAGCCGTAAATACAAACTTGTTAAAACACAGAAGCTTGAGCTTCAAACTCTTCACTGAGTTTTTATTCTTCTTTGCCTCGCACTTCTCTTCTCTATTATGTTCTGCTTTTCTCTTCACTGTGTATTTTGATTTACAATTTCATTCTTCATATAGAAGATTTCTATCGACTAACCGTCTTAACATTTAAAGACTGCAATTACTCTCTACCTAGAAACTTAGCTTCAACAACTAAATTCTATTGACTTATATGTGAGAAATATGAACTCTTGATCTTGTCAGACTCTCTAGCACTTTCTGATCTACTACAAACTCTCACAGAGTCGGCTGATTGGATTGTGGATCAGTGAGTAATTAATATTTCCAACACACTGATCATGTATTAACATGAACAGTTGCAAAACGTAATATTTTCCATTTTCACACAGGATATAGAGATACTAGATTCCCCTCTTACCTTTAAGAGCTCTCGAAAATACTGGAGTTGTCCCCAAAGAAATATTGACAGTAGGTCCATACTTTTAAACTCAAAGAAAGATTGACATTAGGTCAAGAATATTAATTTTTCATGCAAAGAAAACATGGAAAACAACAACGACTACTTGATTGCTCTTTTCATTATTAACATAAGTATTTATACATTATTACACAACAAGGGTTAACAGGGTTAATTTGTAACATAATTCTAATTGTCATATTAAAAATAACAAAAACATGGAAAACAAGAAAGGCTACTTGATTGCTCCCCTCATTATTAACACAAGTATTTATACATTATTACGCAACAAAGATTAACAGAGTCAATCTATAACATAATTCTAATTGTCATATTAAAAATAACAAAAACATGGAAAACAAGAAAGGCTACTTGATTGCTCCCCTCATTATTAACACAAGTATTTATACATTATTACGCAACAAAGATTAACAGAGTCAATCTATAACATAATTCTAATTATCATTTTAAAAATAACAAATCACTAACTTAATAAAACACTAACATCTAAAAAAACTCATAAATGCCAGCTAACAAACTTCCGAGGAATGGAAACAATGAATATTATTTCTAACTCTCCCCTAAATCTCAGTAGCTACATTCTTTAGCACTAACAATGCCTACCTACTAGCAATTAATATCATTCTATTTTTTAACACAAATTTTTTTTCGTCATATAAAACAATGAGTTAAAAAAACATTTGGACCAAAACACCACAATTGTTATTGATAAAATTAAAAAAACATTTTTTTGTCTTCAAGTTAATAGATGGCATGATCATGATGTAATTTCTCTGCATTCTTCCAAACTTTTGTGGTTTCTCACCACATTTGTCCTCGGTAGTTACCACCAAAATACATATAAAAATTACATGTCTTTACATCACCTTCTCTTTAAATCCTCATCTCTATTCATAACTAAAGATTATTATGCACGCACATCCTCACCTTATCATATCAATTAGGTAAAAGGACAAAGACAACTATAAAATATCAAATGTGTCAAGACACAAAGAGTAAGAGACCACTATAAGTAAGTCTTATATTAAATTTACCATATTGTATAAGTCTTTAATTGACACTATAAATTGGGATGTGACAAGTTGGATTGTTGTGATCTTCTTATGATTCCTTACCAATGTGATTGCAAGGAACTCTTTGAAGGTGAAGTATATAATTTTACACCTCCTTGCTCATTCTCATGCCTATTGGTAAGACAATAAGAAAGGTAGTGGACCTCAAGTTTCAACATAAAGATAGATATATTAACTATTTTAGAGCTCTAAGATCTTAATTACCCATACCTAGAACATTCTTAAATCCAACCATTAACAAACTTCTTTGGTGTTCTTCTTAAATTTCAAAGGAAGATTGTCGAGACTCAAACATGTAGCTAGATGCAAGGCTTCACTTTACTTAGGCTTGATTCTGTTTCCCCTCCATCCCATACTTATATGCTGTCATGACAAGTGTTGAACAACAAAACTTTATGCCCCAACCCAAGTGATGCTAGCATTGCTAACCTGCTTGTTATGTAGGATTTTTTTTAAATGTTCTATGAGTTGTGTATTATTTTTTCTTAGGTACCCAATGCATGTCATTTTTACATCTCTTAGGATTGGATGGTTTCACTCTTTCTCATTTGAATCAAGTTCTTGGTTGGTTTATATGTATTTTTTGGTCGTAGTTTATTATACCCTCATTTTGCTTAGTGGTTTCCTTTTGTACATAGTTAACAATAAGTAATTCTCATGGTTGTTCTAAAAAAATTTTAAGATTATATCTAGTTACAATTGCATTATGCGAAAGATCATGCACATGCCTCAATATAAGTGTGTTCCAAATTAGAAAAATACAATAAAATAGTTGTTACTTCACTCGAGTATAAAATTAATGTTACATATCTGTCAAATTAATAGATTCAAATTAAGCTTTATTAAAAAGTTATTATTTTTTCATATGAGAAAGTGCTTAGATGTTTAATATTGTAAAAATTTAAACAAACAATATTTGTTATTTTTTTGGAACAAAAAGTTTAATTAATTTATAATTATCAATTAAAATACAATTATTTAGGTTACCTTTCATCTTCAGAATGTTACCAGAATAAATGCCCTTCCAATTGAAATTAAGATCCACCATCTTCAAATTTGATTACTGCTCTTATCACTCCCAAAAAGAATCTAACCAGTCTGATGTTGACATGCATTTAATCGGTCCGATGATGACATGGATTTACAATTAGTACCCACCTTCTGTCTTATTTATTCAGTTTTGCACCAATGACCTTACATCTTGTCACAGGATAATGTCGTTTGGAAAATAATAGTTTGTGCTCTATCTTGATTTCTGGCAATGATAATATTCTTGAATCTTGATAATATTCATTCATGAGTGTGTAATAGTAGCTTCTTGTTTTCTTTCATGGTAATTATTTATTACAGCTACTATTTCTCTCCTTCTGAAGCCTGTCTCCTGTTAGGAAGCATGCCTGTCTCCAGTTAATTGGAGATCAACATTTTAAAATCTCTTAAACATTAGTACATTAGTACTTATTTATTAGCTTAAATCATAAATATGCATACTAACCAAATATCTTAACCATTCCTACTTAGTTGTTCTCAAATTAAAATAAAGAGTAAAGATAGCATCCTTTGTTGACGATATCAAAATAGAATAAAGTCCTATTCGTATGTATAAGTCTGTGTGTATTTGTAGTAAATTTAAAATTTCAAAATATTTAGAAATTTACATGAGTATCTCTTTGATTCTAAAATTAAATAAATGTAAATAAATTAACTTGTTATTAAGATGGATAATTCAGAACATTTATGAAGTATCATTTGATGTCGAAGACTAAAGATAAGTTTGAAGAAGGACATTCATTAAAGATTAATATGGCTTGGCTTAGGTTGTTGGGAGAAATGATTATTATAATCTTTATTTAGAGTTAATTCTTATAAATGACATAAATGGGCCTAATAGTTAAGAACATGTATTTCATCTTTCAAATCCAAAAAGATGTAGTCTAAAAAGATGTAGTCTAACAATATATATTAGATATCCACATATCATAGCACTACTAATGACTTCCTTTTCACTAGAAACCACACCACCAGTGAATGTTCCCTCTTGGAAGGCTCCAAGCCAAACCACACCATTCCTGAGTGTCGCTTCCGGGAAGGCCTTCTTGGCTTGCACGGATCGCATGCGAAACAAAAGTAGGATTGTTGACAAGTTATCCAATAGAGATATTTATAATTGTTTTAGTTAAGTCGCGTGCATCAAAGATTCCTTTCAAACTTTTGCTACCATTTACATAGAGCACACATATTGTCCGATACAAGCCCACCAAGTAAAATTTATTATTTATATATGTTAAAGTGGATTCGCATACACTAAGGTTATTTTGTAACTTTGGCAATTATTTAGATCTTAAAACCTCCAACCTTATCAGTATATGGTGTTTCAAAATGCATATATTCTATTAAATTACACTTTTGTTCGCTAATATGATCAGTAGTTTTTGGGTTTGTGTAGTTTATGCAAGTAAAGATAACCAAAAAAATTCGGGTTTGTGTCAATGATGTAAATACTGAAACCATTAAAGGCGAGAGCAACATACAAGCTAGCAATAGTTTTAGAAGCGGGAGTTTATTAAACATCCCTTGCAGTTGTATTTTATTAAAAGCTAACAAAAACATTATTTTATAGGATGGTGATAAACATTTTTAAAATTTTCATATTTTTAATACATATATTATTAATACATTTAAATACATTAATAATATTTTATAGGATGGTGATAAACATTATTTTATAGGATGGTGATAAATATTTTTTAAATTTTCATATTTTTAATATATATATTATTAATACATTTAATACATACATATTAAATATATTAATAATATTTTTTTATTACAAATAACTAGATTTATAATATTAATATATTATTTTTATTACAACTAATTATAATAATAATATTAATATCTATAAAGGTGAGTGCAAGCTAATGAGGGTCTTTTTTAGCTTTTGATGCAATAGAAAATTGAAAAATTAGGTATCCCTCAACTTGGGTTTTTTGAGATACACAAAATATCTTGCTTTGAGTAAAAAATATGGAATGTAGGGAATTGAATATATAAGTTTTATGTATTGAAAACTTTCATAACTATTCATTTTTTCTAAGTGTCACTTTTTATTTTTCAGACAAATGATAAGGTATATGTTTTTGTCGCTACATAATAGAGATACAAAAAATTGTAGGCATATAGAGATCAATAGCACTAGTGCAGCGCTATTTCTAAGAACTAAAATTGGTAATTTTTATTTTTTTTTATAATTATCTAAGTGATCATTCATAAAAAATGGTACATCTTTTATGGGTGCAACCTTTGAAGGTATTAATGCAATAATCATGAAATAGATTTTTTTATAGAATGTAGAGGTCACTGTCTTCTAGTGCATCATACATTTTTTTTTAAACTATCAAGAGTTGAAAAAGTTATGGAAAAAACACTAACAATGTGTTTTTTTAGTTAAGGAGTTAGAAAACAATAGAAATTGAAAAAAATAGAAAAATATAATATTTTGAAATAAAAAGTTACACATTTAGAATCTACATAAAAATGTTATTTACTTTTAAGGTTACGTCAAAAACGATTGTGTGTAGCATACTGTAATCAATGGGTAAACATAGGCTTCTTCAAAAACAGAAGAAATGCCCAATTAGCTATGGTTTAGCATATAATGTTATAGCCCAAAATGACAAATCTCTTCCTGTGACCACTTTCCCATGATTCCATCGCATGTCGACATTTCCAGGACGACACTTCATGAAAGTCACTGAAAAAACACCTAACTTGGAGGAGCCATATCCAGAGCTGTGTAACTCTGTTTTACCTCTTCTCTACACTGTTGGAAAGGTATATGAGTCAGCTAAATATTTCCAGAAGACACCAAAATCTGAAAATGCCCATAAGTACCCTAAAAATGAGATTTTGTTTATGCACACACGAGTTTCCTTAAGGAAACCTGCGTGTTGCACGTGACTTGCTATATATAATACTCGCGTGTTCCCTAAATACATGACTATTTACATTGCAACCCGCGTGTACCTCCTGCACACTCGACTGATGTCCTTGAAACCTGCGTGTTTTTCCTGTAGATGTCAAAAAAATAAGTTTTTCGAATTTCGAGTAGTTTGGGTGGTTAACTAACTCCTTCAACTGTAACTGATCCTATCCTTGCCCCTAACTCTTCAGAACACTATATAAGAGAGGGAGAAGGTCCATGAGAAGCGACTTGAACTTTTGCATTGTCTTTCTCGAGGAATTGGGACTCTCATTCCCCCCACCTTTTCCCTAGTGATCATCTCCTTTTGTTGCAGAGCTTGGAGGCTGAGTTCCTTGCAGAAGAGAAGCAACATAACTAGATCAAGGTTTTGTGAGGTGCCCAACTTGAAGAGAAGGTATATTTGTGCTTGTTTTCATGATTAATAAAGATGTGATGTCCTTCTTATTCCCAAATCATTGTTCAATGTGTGATTGAATCTATGTTTATGATCATATGATGATGTTAATCAAATTATTATTTCATTTTTCTTTGATTATCATTGTTTTATATGTGGTCATATTGGTTTGAGGAAGGTATAATTCGTTTTGCAGGTCTCTTGGAGCAAAATGAGCGAAATGAGCAAGAAGAGGATCGAAGGGCTGCTTGGATCAACCTTCATTTGTTAAGGTATGAACCATAGTTATCTCTAAATCTTGCTTATATTTACTTACATAACCATTTGCATCTCTCTTTCAACCCCGTACGTTGATGGCCTCTTAAACCCTAGCCATAGGAAACTTTCCTTTACAACAGAACTAGCGACTCCGCTAGGGAGTGCTTCATTTATTTAGGGTTTCTCTGTATTTCTTCCAGCCTTCTGTAAGGTTTCAGGTCCTTCTTTCCACTAAGGAACACCTTCTCAGTTTGATAGTACACCTCCCCTGCCTTCCTAAGGTAGTTTTTGTTTTTTTTTAAGTCTTTTCCCACCCATACGTGAGTTGCAGACTAAACAGTTGCATGTCTGGTTTGTACACACAAACTTCTATACTGTTAACCCACATATGACACGTGACCTATCAGTAGTACAACCAGCGTGTGTCTCAGAAACAATGTTTTTTCCTCATTTTGTGGTATTTTCTGTTGTTTGAGGGTTGTTTAGTAGGTATTTTGGGGTCCTCTGCAGCTGCATGACTCCAGGGAGTTAGTGTGATCCATTTTGGTTGTTCTTTATCTATGTGGTAAGTATTTTTTTAGCATTAGGTTTTGTTCTTTGCTCATCCCCCCCACCCTCTTTGCTTGGCATGATTTTTGGCTTATGTTTCTAGTCAACCTCTGTTACTGATCTTTATCTGAGCTCACAAGCTTGTTGTTGTTTGTTTCCTTCTTCTTTTGTTGGTTACCTTCACCTTGCCTAAGTAGTTAAATTGTCTCTTATGCAAGCCTTCCTTCCAAGTAGAATTTATACTGACTTTAGGGAATTCTAGAGTCTGTTTGGTGGTTGTATAGCGGAATTCATTTTGCTTTGTTCTTGTTATCTGCATACTTTATCTTGTAGGTAGTTTTTCTTTTACATTTATAAAAGAAAAAGAAAAAGAACATATAGTTGTTTAATATGCATGTAGATTAGGGTTTTGTCTTTAATGCACTACATATCATCATTCTTGAAAAAATAAAAATAAATTGTTCTTTTGTGGCTTTCAAGTTTCTATTTGAAAAAGAAAGAGAAAAGTTTTTGCTTTTTGCATTTCATTTCTATTTGCTTAGACATTTTGTTTCAACTTTGATTCAAAACACCATATGAGTTTCACGCCATTACCTCTGACTTATAACAACCGATTAAAAAGAACGACATAATTAAAAATTATTAGTAAGTTTTCTTTTTAGGCTCCTACACCAACTAGCTTAGGATAGACTTGTGGATTAGGGAGTTTTAACTCTCCACAAGTATTTGATTTCAGACATAGTTGGCCAATCACTAGGTAAATCCTCCTCTATGTTGATTGTATCTAGGAAGCTCCTCTCAAACAGGAGTTAAGCATGAGGCCGCATGAGGACCTAGACTGAGGAGATAACCCTCTGATTCCTTGTTCGAGCGTAGACCAAGATTTTTACGCATCTGAGGACTTCTCCCAATACCACCTCTTGGGCCCCATGCGGTGCCGTGTTGACAGGGTTTCAGGATTTGCTACCCTACCCATGCATATGAATTAGACTATCCCCCTAGACTCTCAGTATAGCTGCGGTATCATTTAGTCTCTCTGACATTAGGGTTCATACACAAGTATACCAAAAGGCTATTTTTGGTCTACCATGGACGGGCTTGGAAGGTAACCTCGGTAGAAGGTGTGGGAGGGAGATTGGGTGATTCCTACGCTTGTGTTTTAGAACACCTACAGGGATGCCAAGTAACCATCTATCAGCTTTCTTTTGGAAGGCATCCTTGTTTTCCTGGTTTGATACTTAGGTATTTTTCTAGTGGTGTGTTTTGTGTACTGTTGGTTTCCTGTCGACCTCATACTTGGTCTGCTTGTTTGAAGCTATGGCTAACACCCCTTTGAACACCAACCAAGTGATCTCTTTGCTGGTAAATCCTTGTACTATTCCTCTCACGGGGAATGATGGTCTTCCTTTAATGGCCACCTTGAATCTACCTGGATTCTCCCTAGGGATACCAGTGTGGTTGTTTTCCACTCCGACTATCCTGAATGCTCTTGATGCTTCTCAAGTAAGCTCCTTATATCAACGGCATCAAAACATTGCTTCCCCTCCACCTATAGCTACTTCTCCTCCTCCTTCTACCTCATGCGGTGAAAGTAATGATACTAGTAACCGGTAGTCTAAATGGAGTAAAAGATGGAGGAATAGGAAGAAGACATATAAGCAAGGGGGCACCTGTTCAACCTCTACAATTCAAGTTGAACCTCACCACCCATCCTCTACATCTCATGCTGGGGGAACCCATACAACCTTTCCAGGTCACGTTGGATCTACTCACTCAACCTCTGCAAGTCAAGTTGATCTTCACCATCTAGCCTCTGTTGATCATGCTGGTGGGATCCTTCCAACCTTTCTAGGTCATGTTGGATCCAGTCACTCAACCTCTGGAAGTCAAGTTTATCTTCACCATCCATCCTCTGTTGATCATGCTGGTGGGATCCTTCCAACCTTTCTAGGTCACGTTGGATCCAGACACTCAACCTCTCCAGGTCAAGTTGATCTTTACCATCCATCCTCTGTTGATAATGCTGATGGGATCCTTCCAAAATTTCCATGTCACATTGGATCTAGTCACTTAGCCTCTGCAGTTCATGATGAGGGCACCCATTCAACCTCTGTATGTCAAGTTGAACCTCCCCATGCAACCTCTACAGGTCATGTTGGATCCATCCACCCAACCTCTGAAGGTCATGCTAGGGCCACACACTCAACTGCTACAAAGAATGTTGATCCTAACCATTCATCCTATGTTGTTCATGCTGGTGGTGCCCATCCAACATCTATAGGTTATGTTCAACCCAGTTTCTCAGTCTCTGCAGGTCATGCGGGGGGGAGTCTCTCAGTCTCTGCAGGTCATGCGGGGGGGAGTCTCTCAGCCTCTGTAGTTCATGTTGAGGACAAATAGTCAGCGATTGCAAGTCATGTTGAAACTGTTGAAAAGACTAACCATTCAAAACATAAGCCCAAGTTTCCTTATAATCTTTGTGAGGGATACCACCTTACTTCTAAATTCCCTTCCATCATGGAGGTGCGAAGAGTTTGGTTTCATGGTCATCCGCTTTTTGAACATTTTGAAGTCTCTCAACAACCAGCCTCTCTTAGTCAGGTTGGACCCAATCACCCAACCTCTAGTGGTCATGTTGGGGGAAAACTCTCAGCCTCTATAGGTCATGCTAAGAGAAAACAGTCAGCCACTACTAGTCATGTTGACACCGTTGAGAAAACTGGTCATTCGAAGTGAAAACTTAATTTCCCTTGTAAGCTATGCGAGGGAGATCATCTTACTCACCAGTGCCCTACTATCGTAGAGGTACGAAGAGTGTGGTATAAGACTCAATAATTTCCTTCTCCTGAACAACCTATAGTTTCTCAAAAACCTACTCAACCTTTGGTTGATCTAGTGGTCAAACCTTCCCATTCTTTGGCTCACCCCACTCTTCTTTCGGAGAGTGATCCTTATGTGATTGAACCAATGTCATCTTTGGTCAATCCCACTCTCCCTTCCGAGAGTGACTTTCATGAAGCAGTTGAATCGATTCCATTGTCGATCAATCCCACTCTTCCTTTGGAGAGTGAAGTGTCTGCTAGTCACATTTTCTTCACTGCCAGTTTAGAACTTACTGAACAAGGGAGCATTGAACTTGTTTTGGATGAACCCCCACCAAGCTCTTAGATTTCTTCCTTTGATTGGGATAGCCTAGTTGATCTGTGCCTTCCTCTTGATGTACCTTTCCAGATAAAGGTTAAAGTTGGACAGTACACGATTAATCATTATATTTTTAAATGAAGGAGCCTCAGTTAGTATCTTTTATGCTCGTGCTTGGAAAGGCATGGGATCTCCCAGCCTTATGTCAACTGCTAGTCAATTACTGGCATTTGATAGAAGAACTAGTATAGCCTTGGGATTTTTTTCTCAAACACCTGTTACTTCAGGTGGGAAGACCGTCTTAGTTGACTTCATGGTGATAGAAGACCCCTTGGACTTTAATATCCTCCTCGGACATGATTATGTCTATGCCATGCAAGCTGTGGTGTCAACATTATTTCATGTGATGTACTTTAATCATGGCGAAGAAATTGTCACTATCAATTAGTTGGATTTTATCGATCCATCTCCTGACCCAACTAGAGACCAGGTATTTCCTTTATTGATTCCTAGTGTTTCTATAGACACTACCCCGCCATGGTTGAGATATGTGGCCTCATGTCCTTTGTGTTCAATTGCTACAGAGAAGAAGCCTTTGCTTTCATGCTTACCTTCTCAGGACTTGGTCCCATTAGTTGAGAAGGTGAGTCATCCTATACAGATTGTGGAGCCTGCTCTCCACTCTGTCGATCCATTTGAAATTTTAGACATGTGTCCTATCTCAGATGATCTCCTTCCTTCAAATGAAACCTTCCTAGAGTCTTTGATACAGTCTGACCTTCTTTTGGATGTTGGTTCAATTATGACTAAGTCTAACCCTGATTTTCTTAGTAAGCCTGATATTTCCATGGATGATCTTCTTATGTTGGTGTTTTTGAGTTTTTTGGACTCTCCCTTTGAACAACAAGTTAGTGATCCTGATGAGTTTAATTTTTCTTATGAAGTTTTCAAATTCTGCAATACTGACTTTGTTCCTGTAGACTCTATCTCCCTTGTTGAATTTTTCTCTCCTTCTGAGGTTGATCTTACTAACTATAAACGCTCGATACTTGGTGCTATAAATTCTTCTTCGGTCGATTCTAGACAACTTTCCCTTTTGTAGAAGATAGCAAAGTCACATGTGTTTCTTCCAAAGTGACCTGCATCGAATCTTTTCTTCTGAATATGATTCTGATGTTGTTTCTTCGAAACATGATTTTTAGTTGGATTTACAACTGTTTATTGGCCTTGCCTTTTTGTTCAAGTTGTAACTTCATTTGCATGTACCCTGCTCGCACTTATGAGGCTGATGTCAGTTTCCACTTTTTTATCTCATTATATAAGCCTTCATTTCTGTTCTTACTATCACTCAGCCTTGTACCATTTTTCTTTGCAACTTGACACCCTTTACCTTGAGGAGACATTCCCCAAGTGTCTTTATCCTGCTCATGTTTCTTGCATCATGCATAGGTTTATTCCTCGTGCTTGGAATTAGTTTTGCCTATCTCTGAAACTCGTCTCCTTGCATTTAGAGCATTCTTTCTGCTCTCCTTCAAGCTCATTAAAAACAGTAAGGAGGCCATGAGTTAACTTTTCCAAACTCGTTAAAAATTCATGGGAAAGATATGAAACTTATTTAGGCCTAGGTATAAATCCTCAAAATAGACTTGACTATCGAGTAAACCTATCCGTTTAGGCTTATTAATAATACGTGAATGGCATCCACATTGGAGGTAGTTTATTTCTTTTTCGGACCATGTGGAATAGTTACGAAAAAGGAACACTCTCTTTTCTTCAGAATTGAAAAAAGTATTCTCAGGCACAGGTTTATCACTTTTCCGGACCTGAGGGACTAAACTTACAGAAAAGGAACACCCAATATGAGCTTAGTTTTCTCTTTTTCGTGCTCTAGACCTAAACATGAAAAATATTATGAGCGTACTTTATGTCTTTCTCATGCTCGCTAAAACATAAAGAACAAAGCATCGAGTTTACTGTTGTAATCCCCATTTCTCGTAATCAAATGGATATTTTCAAGTGATATTTCCTTCCTTCACACTCGTTAAACTCAGGCTACATGCCAATTCTGAAGGTGCATCAGTCTGGTGATAGTTTACCCATTTTTCAGACCTTGTCGACTAAGTACGAAAAAGGTATACCTTAGTCCTTCAATAGCTAAGAGAGTTCTTCTGTGGTTTGTTTTATACTTTTCTGGCCTCAGGAGACTAAATTGGACAAAAAATTCCCCCCTAGAGTCTTCTTTGGATTTTTTAGACTCTCTAAACTATGAAAACATTGTTGAGAATTCACTAACTCGGGCTCATAAAATTCATGAATTAGTGCTTTATCAAGCATTCTTTTGTCTCTTCTTTGAGCTTGCCAAAAATGAATAAGGTCTCGAGTTTGCTTTCTTGGACTCGTTAAAACTTTACAAGAAAGAGGGAAGGGAAGTTCATTCACATGTTTTTTACATCATGGAAGCAAGTCTTGTTTCCTTGAACAAAGCACCAGTTTTGAGTCTATCAACAGCTGGGTCTCAGTTTTTTCCCTTATCCTGATTCAGAGTTTTTACTCCTCCAGATGGTCTCTTTTCCAATTATATGGGGAATGTATCAATGTCTCCTACATTGCATATTTGTGTCTTTGGTCTCTTTGTGTCAAACTATGCCTAAGTCACTTTTGTGCCATGCTCATTGTTTAAGGATTAAACCTTTTTCAAACATTCTGTAGTTTCTGTGACCTTTTGTGTCAGCCATTCCTTGGTATCATTTCATTACATCATGTATTCGGCGGTCCTTGTCATGAAATTTAGTACCAATTCCAGATCCAATTAGTCTTTGACTTACCTAATGTTGGATGATGGAGGATTTCTTAATGCCTTCCTTCCGTCGGATCTCCTCCTATCGACTGCAACACCTATTTCTCTGGGAATGAGATTTAGATTTTTATAGTACCCTGGGGATTGCATTCATCAGTGGCAATATCCCTTGCTATTGGGTAGTGGAAATACCTTACTGTCTCCTACTCGATGGATTCTTCAAGTGTTCAAATTCAATTCCTTGTATTCACACTGGTTAGAATGTACTGGGTACCTTGGGGACCATTTTCATTAATGGTGGTTTCCCTCATGTTTGTTAAAGGTTCTCATCATTGACTGGTAATCAAATGACTTCCTCCATGTTCAACTTCAACTCCTTTATTCGCATGGTTAGGATTCGTACCTTTTTAGGCGATTTGGATTGAAGACCTTGGGCCAACAGTAGCATCGTTATTTCTTGTTATTGACTGAGTTGCGCAAGACCTTGTCACACTTCATACGAAATTTTTCTAAGGCATAGATCCACCTTGTATTTATGTAGCTATGATCGATTGTTGAGCATGGATCCACCTTGTTCATTTATGGCCATGACTCCTTTAGATTTTATATGGCGCCTTTTTGCATATTGAGCGACCATGATAGTTTCATCACTTATACATATGTTGGATCCGCATGTATCTTTATAGAGATGATTTGTATATGGACTTCTATGTCACAGAGATCAGTTTTGTCTGGCATTTATCTCTCTTTCAGGTACCTTTCTTCGAGCCTTTTGATCTTGGATTCTATGCTCTCTCCATACTCAGTTGTTTCCTTTATAATGTATTTTTTCTATCATCTTCCCCTCTAACCTCATTAGGGGGCATCTGTTATAGCCCAAAATGACACATATCTTCCTATGACCACTTTCCCATGATTCCGTCGCATGTCGACACTTCCATGACGACACTTCATGAAAGTCACTGAAAAACACGTAACTTGTAGGACCCATATATAGAGTTGTGTAGATTTATTTTAACACTTCTTTACACCGTTGGAAATTTAATTGAGTCAGCTAAAACTTTCCAGAAGACACCAAAGTATGAAAATGCCCACAAGTACCCTAAAAATGATATTTTTTTATGTACATGCGAGTTGCATTAAGGAAACCCGCGTGTTGCACATGACTTGCTATATATAATACTCACGTGTTCCCTAAATACGTGACTATTTACATTTCAATCCACATGTATCTCTTGCACATGCGACTATTGTCTCTGAAACCCACATGCTTTTCCTGTAGATGTCAAAAAAATAAGTTTTTCGAATTTCGAGTAGTTTGGGTGGTTAAGTAACTAACTCCTTCAGTTGTAACTGATCCTATCCTCGCCCCTAACTCTCCAGAACACTATATAAGAGAGGGAGAATGTCCATGATAAGGGACTTGAACTTTTTCATTGCCATGCTGGAGGAATTGGGACTCTCGTTCCCCCCACCTTTTCCCTAGTGATCATCTCCTTGTGTTGCAGAGCTTGGAGGCTGAGTTCCTTGGAGAAGAGAAGCAACAGATTCAGATCAAGGTTTTGTGAGGTGCCCAACTTGAAGAGAAGGTATATTCGTACTTCTTTTCATGATTAATAAAGATGTGATGTCCTTATTCTTCCCAAATCATTGTTCAATTTGTGATTGAATCTTTGTTTATGATCATATGATGATGTTAATCAGATTATTATTTCATGTTTCTTTGATTATCATTTTTTTATAGGTGGTCATATTGGTTTGAGGAAGGTATAATTCATTTTCCAGGTCTCTTGGAGCAAGAGGAGCGATGGGAGAAAGAAGAGGATCAGAGGACTGCTTGGATCAACCTTCATTTGTTAACATATGAACGATACTTATCTCTAAATCTTGCTTATATTTACTTACATAACCATTTGCATCTCTCTTTAAACCCCAGTACATTGATGGCCTCTTAAACACTAGCCATAGGAAACTTTCCTTTACAACATATACCATAGCATATGTTTGGTATTATCGAATCAAATTCCAAACCATACACATAGGACTATTGGTGGCATGCAAGAAAGTTAAATTGCATGGTTTAGGCACTATAAAATGAGAGCCCATTATGTTTAAATACAAATTACATTTCCCACCATTATAGAATTGGAGAACCCATGCACATTATAAAACTACAAAATGTGTGTGTATGCGTTATGTAGTTCTATAACACATGCACATTATCTAGTTCTATAAATCATGCACTTTATGCAAGACATCAAATGTATGGTTAATAGATCAGAGGGGGTGTGCAAGGGTCAAGGGCCTAGGGGGATGTTGGTAGTTTAAGTGGGGATGGTCACATAGTTGAGGGTGAGGAAGGGTCAAGGGCTTAGCAAGATGTTGGAGGTTCAAGTGGGTATGGTTAATAGTTCAGAGGGGGTGGGGAAGGGTCAAGGGCCTAGGAGGATGTTGTAAGTTCAAGTGGGGATGACTAATAGTTGAGAAGGGGTGGGAAAGTGTCAAGGGCCAAGGAGGATGTTGTAAGTTCAAGTGGGGATCGCTAATAGTTGAAGTTGGTTGGGAAGGGTCAAGGTTCTAAGAGGATGTTATAAGTTCTGGTGGGGATGGTTAATAGTTGAGAGGGGGTGGGGAAGGGTCAACAGCATATGAGTATGTTGTAAGTTCAAGTGGGGAGAGGTGAATGGAATGGGGACATAATGGGTTACAAGGGTGATGGTGGGTGGGTCTTGAAAACACGATTAGGAGGATAATAGGTGTTGACTACATATAGAGTTGGAAGGGAGTATAATAAAGAGAGGGAAATAGATAATGATGTAGATAAAGTGTGAGAGAGAATAAGATAGAGAGGGATAAGGGAAGCAAGGATTAGAGGTAGGAGTGGGAAAAGATGTAAATGGAGGTAGGGAGAGGAAGAAATCTAGATAGAGAGATGTGGAGGGATTCAAAGAGAGAGAGGGCGGGAGATTGTGGGAGAATGAGTGAGAGAGAAGTGGATGGAGGTAAGGGGGATGAGAGAGATAGGGTATGGAGGTAAGAGGATGAGAGAGACATAGAGGATGGAGGTAAGGGGGTGAGAAAGAGAGAGACAATTGGGTGGATCTTAGATTTATGGAGGGAGACAAATAATGGGTAGGGTCCTAGATATAGGAGTGAGAAATAGATGGGAATAGAACAAGAGAAAGGGATAGGAAGGGAGGGAAATACAGTGTGGGTGAGAGACATGTAGGGAGTAGTGATGATGGAGAGAGAGAGATATGGTGTCAAAGAAAAAGGGTGGAGGGGTGTACGCTGGAGAGAGAGGGAGGTTGTGAGAGAGAGAAGCATGGAGAGGGAGGGTGAGAGATAGAGAAATATAAGGTGGGTGAGGGAGGGAGGTGGAAAGGTTGACAAAGAGATTGGGACATATTAAGTAAAATAGACAAGGAGAGATGAATACATGTTGAGCGAGAGAGAGAGATTAGTGGATATGGATAAAGACACGAAGGGTTAGTGATTAAGGGAGAATGGAGGGAGAGAGTGATAGAGGAAGGAATAATGAGGGAGGTTAATAGAAGGTGGAGAGAGAGAGATATATATTTTGAGAGAGAGGAGGGGGGAGGTACACACACACACACATATAGAGAGAGAGAGAGGTTATGTGGGAGATAGAGGGGGATAGGTGAGAGACATAGATAAAAGGGGAGGGGTGTGAGATAGAGAGAGAGGGGTAGGGATGAGCGATAGAGAGAGAGAATAATGGAGAGAGGGATAGTCACGGGAGGTATAAAGAAGGTGGAGATAGGTTATGAGAGAGGGGAAGTGAGGGAGGGAGTGTTGTATATACTTGTCATTGATGTCAAAGGAGTTAAGTAATGACAAAAGAATAACCAATAAACATGATGGCGGAGAAAAATAAGTGTAAGAAAAAGGAAAAACAAAGTAAAGTTACGAATTCAGACAATCCAGATCAAACGAGAGAAGATAGATCGACAACGGGAGGATTCTGCAAAGCAATTGACGATTCAAAGGAGTTGCAGAAAAAGATTTGTGGAATCCTATTTTCAAAATGTTGGAAGGCACATCCATAATATGCAATATGCAATATGGAAGGAAGCCACAATCCGTAATCTGTAAATTATGGAAAAAGTTTTGTGGAAAGGGAATTGCGGAAGTAGTTTCAAGAAAAATCGAAATGCATACTCGCAATATGCAATCCACAATTACGGAAAGGTAATTGCAAAAAGATAAATGCGGAAAGGTAATTGAAGAAGCAATTTTCAAGAAAAGTCAAAATACACACCCGCAATCTACAACCCATAATTGGATAAATATGTTGCGGAAAGGCAAGTGTGGAATCATTTTATTTTCAAAATCACACTGATAATTTCACAAGATATAAACAGAGATTTATGAGGAGATAAAGACAGAAACATCGTGACTGCATAAACTAAATGATGAGTTAATTATTGATAAAAAGACACAATTTAATCCTTTGAAGGATGTGATTAACAAAGGGACGCGATTCTCAGAACGGATATGGTTTTCGATATCAAGACACAATGTTAGATATATATACAAAAGTTTAATCTTGGTTGAAGTAGTCTCTGTAGTCCAAATCCATGTAACAACAACAGAATATAGAGACCAAGGAAGTAATAAGAAATCAATGATAGTATTAAATATATAAGAAGATCTGGAAGTCTGATAAAAATATACTAAAGTGGTATGGTGGTGCTAGGGAAGGCTATATTCCTGCAAGGGGGTCGTAATCTCCTTCCAATAGTAACTGGTAAATAGGTTGTAGTAGCATCCTTTTAGTAGCAGCTGATAAAACCAGGGGGTTGTAGCCTCCTTCCAGTAGTATCTAGTAAATAGGGTGTTACAGCATGGATAAACCATTTGTAAAATACAATTTTGCAATAATCGAAAGTGTTGGTGGTGTTTCCAGTTGGGATTCCATGATAAAAATTGTGTTCTTTGTATCTTGGTGTTTCTGTGTGTTAATGAATAAGTTAAAAGAGTGTTTTAATTGTTAAAAGTTATCAATATTGATTCACCCCCACCCCCTCTCAGTATTTTCCAATATTCCAACAATTGGTATCAGAGTAGGATCCTTCACTACAACTTAATGACTAGAAGGAAGATCCTATTGAAACACCACTATGGATCAACAAGAAGGGTTAGCCACCAACAGAACTCCATTATTTACAGGAGATAATTATGTATACTGGAGTGTAATACTGAAGTGCCATCTAATGTCTCTTGGATACAAATTCTGGAGGTATGTTGAAAAAGAGTACAAAATACTAGACGCCCTACCTGTAGATAGATATGAACTAGACCAATATGAGGCTAATTCAAAATACTTGAATGCAATCTTGAGTGGGTTAGCGAATTCGGTGTTTGTAAAATTTATGCAATGAAAGACAACCAAACATGCCTAGGAAAAATTAAAAAATGTCTATGAAGGAATATCCTAAGTCAAACAATCCAAACTTCATACATAGAAAGGACAGTTTGAAAGTCTAAAAATGAAAGAGGAAGAAAATATTGCAGAATATATTTTAAGAGCATATGAAATTGTCATTTCCATTAGAGGCCTTCGAAGAGTAATAAAGGAGAGAGAAGTCATTGAAAAAGTACTAAGAACCTTTCCCATGAAGTATGACTCAAAAGTATCCACTCTAGAAGAACGAGATGATATTGACCTCATGACAGTAGATGAACTACTTGGAATATTCACTGCCTATGAGATGAGAACATGACAAGAAGGACCATCAAAGAAAGAAGAAGCATTTAAAGTATCAAAAGAGCCAAATAATTTTGAATCCTTATCAAGGAATATAGATGAAGAAGAATCTATTTTCATCAAGAAACTTGAGAAAGGTAGTGGAAAATACAAATAAAAACTTCCCTTGAAATGTTTTAACTGTGGAAGGATTGGGTACTTTGCCTCAAAGTGTCCTTACCCACAATAAGAAGATAATGATGATGATGAAGAACCTTGATGCCATAAGAAAGATAAAAAGAGTAAGAGCGTGTACAAGAATAAATTCAAGAAAAGGAACAATTTATGATCTCTCTATGTGTGATAGAAAAGCAGAATCTATCATTCTATGGCATATTGACAGTGGGTGTTCAAAACATATGAAATGAGATCCAAACAAGTTTATAATCCTAAGAAAAGATAAGAAGGGAAAAGTCACCTTTGGAGATGATATGTCTTCCAAAATAATTGGTAAAGGTACAACTGCTATCAATAATAAGATCAAATCTAAAATGTGTTGCTAGTGGAAGACGTAAAGCCTAATCTCTCAATGTAAGTAAAACATGTGATCTAGGGAACATCTGTATTTTTTACTTTGAAAAATGTGAAATCCGTGCAATGTATACATCCTAGAAAATGAACAACAATGCTACATGAGTATGATTGATGAAAGTTGGTTGTGGCATAGAAGGACGGGGCACTTAAAATTTGACAATATTATAAGAGTAAGTAAGAAGGAATTTGTAAGGGATTTTCCAAAGATCGTGAAAACTCTAAATATAGTTTGTAAACATTGTCAACATGGGAAGAAAACTAGAAGTCGTTTCAAAACAAAAGAACATATAACCTCACATCCATTGGAAATAGTTCACACTGATCTTTGTGGATCAATAAGAGCTAAAAGATTGTAAGGAGAGTACTATTTCATGTTTCTCATAGATGACTATACAAGGACTACTTGGGTTACATTTCTCAAAGAAAAATCAAAATCTTTTGAAAAGTTTAAAATTTTTAAAGCAAAAGTTGTGAATGAAACAAATTTGAAAATCAAATGTTTGAGGTCAGATAACGGAGGTGAATTCACTCCAAAAGAATTCAATGAATTTTGTGAATCCATGGAATTAAAAAGACAGTTTTCATCCCTAAAGACACCTCAGAAAAATGGCGTTGTGCAAAGGAAAAACATGACAGTCCAAGAAGCTTCCAAAACCATGCTTAATGAAGCAAAACTTATAGATGTGTATTGGAGGGAAGAAGTATATACAACTGTTTATATACTAAATAGAGCAAAAATCATAGTTAATAATGACAAGACCCCTTACCGGCTATGTTATGCAAGACCTACCGTTGTCAAATACTTCAGCGTGTTTGGAAGCAAGTGCTACATAAAGAGGAATGAATATGATCTTGGTAAATTTGACTCTAGAACTGATGATGGAATATTTTTAGGATATTATTCCACCAAAAGAGAATACAGATGTTACAATAAAAGCCTACACAAAATAATAGAAAGTGCAGATGTAAGGGTAGATGGCATGAAATCAAGAAGAAGAAAAATCCAAGATGATCATGAAAGATGAAGTGGTGAAGGAGAGAAGGAAGTCTTGCAAAAGGATGAAATTTATTGTGATAAATAAGAAGAAAAAAAATAAGAGAAAGGAGAAGATTCACAAGAAAGTGAAGATGAATGCTCTCCAAGACCTGATACAAAAGCTCCATCTAGAAGAATATAAATGGATCATCCTGAGACACAAATCATAGGTGACAAAAATGTTGGAGTTAGTACAAGAAGAAAACTAATATCTAATGAATAAGCCTTACTATCAGTAGTGGAACCTAAGAACTTTGTAGAATCCAACAAATATGATGATTGGATCAAATCCATGAATGAAGAGTTGGATCAAATTGAGAAGAATCAAACTTGGGAACTAGTTCCAAGACCTGTAAACAAGAATATTGTAGGAACCAAATGGGTTTTCAAAAACAATTTCAATTAAGATGGAAAAGTGATCAGATGTAAAGAAACGTTGGTGTGTAAAGGATATGCTCAAGTGGAGGGTATCAATTTTGAAGAAACCTTTGCACCAATAGAAAGACTTGAAGCAATCAGAATGTTTTTGGAACTTTCATGTTATAAGAACTTCAAAGTATATCTAATAGATTTCAAGTCTACATTTTTGAATGGGAAACTAGAAGAGGAATTCTATATTGAACAACCTGAAGGTTTCCTCTTGTCAGAAAATGGAGACTATGTTTGCAAAGAAAAAAGGAACTCTATGGTCTTAAGCAAGCCCCAAGAGCATGGTTTTCAAAGCTATATAAATACTTGAAGAAACAAGGATATAAAACAGGATACAATGATAGTAATCTCAACATAAATATCGAAGATAAGAATATGATCATTGTTGTTGTTTATGTGGATGATAACATATTTGGAAGCAATCTACAAATACTAAGTGTAAACTTTGCTTCTAAAACGAAGAAGGAATTTGAAATGTCAATATTGGGTGAATTAACATTCTTCTTGGGATTATAATTTTATCAATCAGACAAAGGAATCTTCATTTATCAAACCAAGTACATCAAATACATGCTTAATAATTTTAAGATGGAAAACTCCAAGCATGTTAGTACTCATATGATCACTGGTTGGAAGTTAAGAAAGAATGATGAGTCCTTGGAAGCGGATCATACCATGTATAGATATATGATAGGAAACATGTTATATGTGACATCTACAAGACCATATGTAATGAAATCTGTAGGTTTGGTTGCTAGGTTTCAATTAGATCCCAAATAAACACATGTGGTTGCAGTAAAAATATTTCTGTGATATCTAAAAGGTACTATGGATTATGGTTTATGGTACCCAAAATATCAAGACTTCAGTTTAAGAGAATTCACTGATGCATAATGGGTAGGAAGTGTTGACTACTGAAAGAGTACCAGTGGAGTAGCATTATTTTGGGGAATTTGTTTGGTATCATGGATAAGCAAGAAACAATCCTGCATAGCACTATCCATAGTGGAGGCTGAATATATTGTTGTTGCATCATGCTACTCAATTCATTTGGATGAAGTAGACATTGGAAGAATTACTTGTCAAGTATGTGTATCCAATAGTCATAAATTTTGACAATACAAGTGCCATAAACATATCAAAAAATCATGTCATGCACTCCAAGACAAAGGACGTACCAATAAAATATCACTTTCTAAGAGATCAAGTGTCCCAAAAAATGGTCAAATTAGAATATATTGATACTAAATAATAGATTGTTGATATATTCACCAAGCCACTACACAAAGAAACATTTGATCATATTAGACATAAGCTGGGAGTAATCTTCTTACAATGAATAAAAAATACAAAAGACAACATTTCAGGGGAAGATATGTTGACCGAGGGAGTTGACAGGGATTATATGAATTTATCATCTAGGTTATCATTCAAAGAAATTGCTGCAAGAAGGGAAATGTTAAAACACAATGGTCAGTACCAAGTCAAGTTAAAAGAAGAAATATTGGAAAGGCATAACAGGTTATCCTTTGTCATTGTTGTCAAAGGGGGAGAATGTTTATATGTTTCCATCAATGCCAAGGGGGATAATGTTGTATATAGTTTCCATTGATGTAAAAGGATTTCATTAATGACAAAGTAATAACCAATAAACACGATGGCAGAGAAAACTTAGTGTAAGACAAAGTAATAAAAAAGTGAAGTTACGAAGTCGGACGGTCCAAATCAAAGGAGAGAAGATAGATCGATGAAAGGAGGATTACGCAAAGTGATTAATAGTTAATGGGAGTTGTGGAAAGAAATTTGTGGAATCCCATTTCAAAAAAATTTGAAGGCACATCCGCAATCTGCAATACAGAAGCCGCAATCCGCAATCCGCAAATTGTGGAAAGGCAATTGCGGAAGCAATTTCGAGAAAAAACGAAATGCATGTCTGCAATTTAGGAAAGGTAATTATGGAAAGGTAATTGTGGAAAGATAAATGAAGAAAGATAAATGTGGAAAGGTAATTGAAGAAGCATTTTTCAAGAAAATTCAAAATGCACATCCACAATCCGCAACCTACAATTGCGGAAATATGTTGCAGAAAGGAAATTGCAGAAGTATTTTTTGTTTGAAATCACATTGATAATTTGACAAGATATAAACATATATTTATGAGGAGATAAAGATAAGAAGGGCATGTGTTGGAAGGAAGTTTTCGAAATAACTAGTTGCACAGCATCACGGATGTTGTGCAAAGTCAAAGTTGCTCCGTAAGGCGGATTGACAACATTTTGTATATTTTGGTCATGTTTTGTAGTTTTTGGTCAATGTTTTGAAGATTTTGGTCCAAGTAGTTATAAAGATAAGTTAAGTGGACCACCGATGTAAAGGCGCAAGTCTATAAAAAGATCTAGGATTTTAAATGTTAAGTCTTCTTCTTAGACGAGACATTTTGGACAGGATCTGGAGTTTGATCTTGAAGTTATTGGCGATCTATCTGTGATACGATATCTGAATTAAAGAACTTTTTTTGTGACCCTACAATATTGATGCGAAGATTAATATGACATGACAAAGATTTGCCAGAAACATTGTGTCTTTTTTCATCTTTCTATTATCATGATTTCTGCGATATGACATTGAAATATGATATTTATTTCTGAATGATGCGATGTTTTCTGTGGATAATGCTATGTTGATAGATCTATTCATATTCGGTTGTGGTTCGAGTATGCTAATATGATCCGATGAATGATGGTATGAATCTATGGATTTATAAACCAATGCTTGTATCTGCTAAGTAATGCTGCAATAAGTATAATAGTAGATGCATGATCCTCCTTCTTACTATGAAAACTTGGTTCTGACAGTTCTCGCTTGAAAATATTGAGTGAGACCTTATCTTCTCTATAGGTGTTGTTGGACAGGGTAAAACCTGTCTAGGATGGTTCTCAAGGAGATCGTTGTGTTAAGGGTGTCTACAAAGAGTGAACCCCTATCGACGGATCTATGTCAACAAATCGTTGTGTTGCTGAGACCTTAGTGTGAAGGAGAAGGAGGACATGTTGTGGCATCCAACAAGATCGAAAATCCAAGATTGGTTTGACCAGAGGGAACGGGAGTTTGATGCAGAAAATAATCAGAACCCTGGAGTAACAACGCAGAAGGGGCTGGAGAGGTACCTGTATCTGATCTACACGAGTACTTTTTCTCTGAGTTTCTGATAATCGTATATGAGCGGTTGGCGTGATTGACCTATCAGAAGACAAATTTCCAAGGAGGCGAACCAACTGGATGGACTCCAGAACTGATCCAGCAAGTGTAGGAGGTAGACAACAGAGCATCAAGGGCTGTCAAAGTTTGGATGGACAACATCTTGGAGGGCTACATCACTGAGTTCACGGTCGATATAGTTAAATATTATAGCGATGCAAAAAGGGAGTTCTTCAATATACCAATAGGTAGGTTTCTTTTATATTTGCAATTGTCTATTAATATGCTCATCTGTGAAAAAGGAATATTGAAGATGAACTGCGAAGAGTAGAGCCCTAGTGTGTGGAGGCTGCGGGTATCACGGAGATGAGGGTTGGATGGAATGATACAGGGTATATGGATTCAAGTTACGACAGGACTGTGAGGGAATCTGAGGAAGGAAGCGGTCTTACCCGAGGTGGAGTAAGGTTTTGGCAAGAGAAGAGGCAAAGGACATGAGAGAGTCATGTAGCAATTGAAACACAAGGCCATGAAAGAAGATCACAAGGGACGAAGAGATGCTATAGAGATGAAGGACAGGACTTGGGTATGCCCAAGAACAAGGAAAGAATGACCTAGAGAAACAATGTACCCACACATTTTTGCACTGCGTCGTACTCAAGAAGAAAAACTAGCTCAACATCGACTTGTTCGATGTGTCAACAACACTCTAATAGGAGCGGATCAACAACTATAGGAAGAAGGCCTAGGATGTCAGGTGATGGTGTGAAGTTACCCTTGTTTCATGGGAATGGGACTGATGATCCCGATTAATACTAGTTTCTATGTGAAGCAGTTTGGACTGTCAAGCAAGATCATGATGATGCTGTTAATAAGGGCCAGTTGGAGACAACCCTTCAAGTTCATGCACTAGATTGGCACATGAAATTTGTACAAGTTCTCCCAGGTAGTCTAGTGAAGACTTTGGCTGAAATCAAAAAAGGATTGATTGAAGAGTTCAGAAAACCAAAATCTGATGCGCAATACATCAAAGAGTTGAAGGTGATTAAGAAATATCCAAATGAAACTGTTTGGGATTTTGATCAGTGATTCAAGATGATGATGAAGAGATTCATATTTGACATGATTTATTTTCAACATAAGGAATGGTTCATCACGACATTAGCATCACATATCAAAATTCCTTTGATGCAGCAAAAGATTGCGACACAGATTGAGGCTCTGGAGATTGCGTTGAAATTGAAAACCTCATCTATTGGTGAGATCGGGGTTGGTATGAACCAGATTCAAACACAACTAACGAATATGACAATCCAATTGCAAGGTATCAAGAATGTAAGAGAGCATAGTGAGGAGGTTTGGTTTACTTGATGTCGCCTAGAAGGACATCATAAAGATCAGTTCCCGGATTTTTGAAACTACTTGCTGTCAGGAGCTCCAAATCCATTGAGTTATGGAAGCATGCCATGGTGCCGCATATAACAATTCCATGGGAATAGACATGAATATTGTGTGTATATGTATAATATGGTCACAAAGATGGTCACAAAGCCAACAAATTTATATTACATGTTTGGTCAATATGTTGGGCATGAAGATAAGGATTTTTGAGAATATGATTTGCTCAAGGAAAGAACAATGGACATGTACTACATGAAGGAAGAATACCATAGAACGATGCAGCAGCATCCACATGTGCTACATCCACAACCGCAGCCACAGTTTGTACCACAGCTGCAACCACAGTTTTTTCCACAAGCATAGTTTTCCCCGCCGCCTCCATCACTGCCATTACTGCCGAAACTTGTGAACAGCTTGTTGAACCTCATTTTCAACTCACAGATTTTCAGTCTAGAATCAGACAGAATATCTTTAAACCTCTTAGGTTTCCATCTCTCTTACATCCTTACCCTTCCTACTTTGTTGAATATCTTTCTCATTTTACTGGAAAAGACCATATTACAGCAGAGAAGCATCTAGGATCTTTTCATAATTTCATTGATAATTTTGAAATCATGCATGAGGATGTTGTCATGAGGTTATTTTCAAAATCCTTTGCTGGAGATGCTGGGTTTTGGTTCCAAAATGTAAAAGCTAATTCAATTGGATCGTGGGAATAGTTACATGATGTCTTTTTCAAGTATTGGGGTAAGAATAAATCTTATGATCAATTTCTTTCCAAATTTTATAGTTTGAAAAGGGAAAATGATGAGCCAATTACTAAATTTAATTGGAGGTTTCAAAGTTTTTATATCAGTATGCCTACAGAGATCAAACCTTCGGAAAAACTTGCTATGGTATATTATGTTATGGCTCAACATTCAGATCTTGTCTTTTTCCTGTTAGAAAGGAAATCATCATCTTTAAGACAATTGTTTGAGGATGCAAAAGGAGTGGAGTGGAACATCTGAGCTTGCAAAATGCTTCGAGATCGGCTCATGTTGAAGATATACAAGCTTATGAATAGGAATAAGAACGTAGGTATCATTCAGATTTAAGACAGTTTTCTTCATCATTTTCAGATTTTCATATGAACAAGGATATAAATGACGCTTGTGTTGATTCTTCATATCATTTTGCTGACTTTTTAGATGATAATATACTTCCAGTGGATTATAGTAGAAATTTCCTAGTTCCTACTATGAGATTATCATGTTATGAAAAAGAAGTTGCTGCTCTTCAACCTCTTACTATTGATATAATAAATAAGCTGTCATTCTTGACTTATGGTCACTTTCAAAATTTTATTTGTTCAAGTTTTGATCAAGGGTTTTATTTAAAGGTCGAGAAGCAGTTTGAAGAGCCCTTGGTTTCCATTCTTAAGCCAAAGTTTATAAAGAACAGCAATCGAGAGGAAGAGAATGCTTCACTTTATGATGAATATAATGAAGACATTGAAGTTTTAAATTGGAAATTTCATGATCAGTAGAAACTGATTGTAGGTGAATTATATTCCAAACTTTTTACTGAACAAGAAAAAATTCTGAATTATTTTGACTCTCAAATTGATAGCATCCAGACTGTAGATAATTTCAATGTAATATTAGATGTGTCTAATATCCATGGATGTGATAACTCTGTTGCTCAAAACCATTATGAAAATATGTCAATTTTTCATGGATATAAAGAAATACTACAACCATTCTTTTAGTCCTCATTAGTTGAGCAGCACTCTTCAGAAATCAATCAGCCTGATTTAGTGGAAGATATAAAACATGATAACCTCAACAGAGTCGAAGATTTTATACATTGTTCTCTTATTGCATTATCTAATGGGGTATTGAGAATTGAGGACACACATTTGCAGTCCTTTCTTTTTGAACAACAGGAAGGAATAATTTTGCATGAGTTTCATGATCTGTGGCTTCTTGGATGGAGTTGTATTTTTCAAAGGTTTCTAATGATCCATCTTTTGGCATACTTCCTATTTCCAGTCATAAGTAACAGCTGCCTCGGACTCTTTATTGCATTTATCACATTTTTTGTGGGTCTTATCAAACAGTAGCATGCATGGAATTATGATTCTCAGTCAAATGGTTTCTTGGCTTCACTGGAAGTATGATTACACTTTATTGAGTTGTTTCCTCCGATTAGAAGTAGGAGTAAATAGCAGAATAAGCTCGCTATACGAGCATGTAGATTCTTTTCAGTATGCTGGTTTGTAGCAGTATTTTTTCATTTCAGAGGTATGTGTTCAGAGTTTGAGAAAGTTGCAGAGATTTGGTAAATGACTCCATCACCCAATGAATACGGCACAAGGTCTACAGGTTCTTGAATCCTCACAAGGAGGACTTCATCCCGCAGCAAGAGCCAAATGTTATAACTAAATCTTCTTCTTAGTTTATCTGTTCTTTTTGTCTTAATTTTCAACCGTTGGTTTAAAATGATTTTACATTTTATGTTGATTTTAAGAATTTTTGACAATCAGTAATTTTTGTTGAATTTAATGATTTTAAAGGTTGAGTTATTTCATTAATTTAGTTTTAAGGTTTGTCTTTTGGGATTATTATTTAATATTTATATCTTTAAGATTTCAAAAACTTATAATAAAATTTTATTCCAAGTTTTTCTTTATAATCTAACCCTCATTTTTTAGTACTTTGTCAAATATTTTCATGAGGAGATTCCTGTAGCAGCTTTTTTTTCCTTTTTTTGTCATTATCATTGGGAGTCGATTACGAGGTGATGGAAATGAATTCTAGAAAAACAAAAGAGGTTTCTATCCACAACAGAATCATTCACAAAAACCTCTGTCAGTTTTTCAACAGCTATTATCGTTTGAGAGATTCGAATTCATCTTTGTGGCCTATTTTCAGGGTTTGAATTATTTAATACTTTCCTGTTTTAGACACAAATTTCCAGCACATATTCCAATCAATTGAAGGGGAATTTTTAAACACCAAGAGCAGTTTTTGTTCATAACTGACTCATTTAAAAAAACCTCTCTCAGTTTTTGCAAATATATCCTGGCTCGAGAGATATGAAGGCGTATTTGAGACCCAAATTTTCATAAATTCGCCAAATTTCCCCAAATCCGATTTGCTATTTTGGGGTTAATTGTCTTTAAAGATTTTGAGTTATCATGTAACTAAATTATGTAACTATTTCAAATTTCATTCTAGAAAGTAGTTATCGAACTACTTTACCTTTGTAATGATAAAAGGAAGACAAAAATACAGTTTTTAGGTCGGATTTTTCACTCAAGGAGAGGCTTTTGGAGCTTTGATTTCTCAAGCTAGCATTTATAACTCTTATGTAAGTGGATGATTGCTATTGATTATATATAAACTGATAAGTACTTTTACCTATCATGCTTTTTCATTTCTAATCTGGTTGATTGCTCAACCTACAATTTCATTTCCTGTTTAAAGGTTTATTCATGTAAATGCTTGTAGCTTGTGGGTGGAATTAGTGTTTCATGTGTAATGTTCATGGCTTATTGGGATGTGTTTGATTGCCAGTTTATCCAACTTGCATGATTCAGTTCTGTATTAGCTTATGGATGTTTATTTCCTCCTTGCTGATGAATTTTTTAAAACCAAAGCCCTAAAAACCAATTTTATTCTATTTCATTTTGAGATTGTGTTAGCTTGTTCTTGTGGTAGTCTAGGAACAATTTCTAGCACTAACATGTTTGGTGACGTTGCCGGGGATGAAGCTGAAGTATATATTCCCTAGGATATCATTATTCATCTGATTTTGAGAGGTGAACAAAGTCAGAAAATCTTTTAGAATACAATTTTTCATCGATGACTCCACAATTAAAGATTCCACTGCAAGGAGAATTTTGTTGACAAAAAAATGAAGAAGCCAAATGGAAAGACTGGGTATCATCTTGTTACTTTTCTCCATGAGGTTTTGTTCTTATTCATCAGTTCTTTCCTGTCTTTCCCATTGCATGTCAAAAGAATTATTTTTTGTTTTGTCTATTCCAATGATCATAAACCTTCAAGTACATATCCCTCTTTGGAAGAAGAAAATATGCATTCTTCTTGTTTTATTGATGTTGATCATATTCCTTCATTTGAAATACATGTGCAACATGATATACATATACCCATATCTCTTGAAGCTGATTATTCTAGTCATCTTGTAGAGAATAAAGTTCATCTATTGCCTTCTACCATCACTGCCGAAACTTGCGAACAGCTTGTTGAACCTCATTTTTGTTGATGTATTTGTAACTTCAGAATGTATTCACTCTTATATCTTATGTATTGTACCCCGATGTTTATTCTGGGAAGTGTCTGTAATGTATTTGAGTCATGTCATGCCTCGATGTTCCTATCAGGAGATTCAATAATGTAAACAAGTCATGTAAAGTCATTGTGGGTAACCCTCCTATTAATCAAGGGTTAAAGTCCCCACAGTTGTGGGGCACTAGGGTTATTAGACTCTCCTAGAGATGTCAGCTTTAGTAAGTAATTGTTAAGTGAGGTCGACATGTTAAAGTGGACATTAAGTGAACGAAAGAATATAAATGGAGAGTGAACCTCTCTATTTATTACATACACACTCACTCACTGGGGCACATGAGTGAGAGAGAAGAAGCTGGGATTAGGGAGAGAGATTACTATTGTCAGGAGATCATATTTATGTTTTCACATTTTACTTTTGGTGCTGATTCTATCTCTGAGGAATTTACGGGGTTTTCTCCTTTATGGCTTCCCCGAGGAAAATTCTTTGTGTCTCTTGTCTCTTGTGTTTATTGTTGTGCATGTTATTCTCTCAGTTAAAGATCCTAAGATCATAATGCTAGCTTGAATGATAAAAATATAACATGGTATCAGAGCTAACCTGAGAATAAGACATTGTGCGGATGTAGAAGCTAGGGATTCTTACTTTTTGGGTCTCTCTCCACAAACCATCAGCAAAAGTATGCTAGGTTGACTCTCCATTGAAGGGCGCATCTTTCTGTCGAAGCGGAATTCGATTATGGACATTTTCAGTTTTTGGTGTGGGAGATTAGGGCTTCTTACAGAAGAGGAATTTTTTAGTGAGCCCGGCATAGGATTTCTCTCCTCATCAAAATCGAAGTTTAGAGACCTGGGTTGAGATTTTTGGTTGGGTGAAACTCCGGGAAAGTCAAACCCTAGTTTGACACAGGGCTGAAAAAACCCTAAAATACTAAAACTAATAAGTTTTGGTACATTCGCTATATCTCGAGATTAGAGAAGAATCAGGAGCTAAAACTTTTGTAGGCCAAAGATAAAATTATTATTTACACTGTATCCAAATTTTAGCCTCATATTCACTATATTATAGGAGATATGATCCCTCCAAGTTAGGGTTCCAACCTCTTCCAGGATTCATCCCTAAACAGGACACCTGGGGAGAATTGATATATCTCGGGCTACAAAGGTCCAAATGAAATTTCTGAAGATGTTCTAGAAACGGAACGGAATTTATTTTCTATGGTATAATTTTCACACCCCTAAGATGAAACAGTGACATGTGGAAATCCATACAACTTTGCTATGCTAAACAGTCCTGAAACATGTCACCTTGATAAAACGATCATAAGTCCCAATTGGTGAAACCAACTCTGATGAAACCTATGGTGTTGGAACAAGGACAGGTGAGGCTACCTCAATGAAAAGTTTCAAACATAGAGGAGTATTAATTTCAGAGATATCATAGAAATAGTATCAGGAATTTCTACATAAGAAATTGGAAAACTAGGGCTTCCTGTTTCGGGAGGTTCCCTCCATTGTTTTCAGAAAAGGAGTACATTGGACAGCTCACCTTGAAGAGGTCTATCTTTCTATCCAATTATATCTTAAAGATTCCAAGTTTTGAAAATTAGGGTTTCTCTGACAAACCCTAGATCAGCTAGCTCCAGAACCAGGATGGACACCTCAAATCGGTAAGATCTAATCTTTTGCTATTTTCATTTGAGGTTCTCATTTCAAAGTGATCTATCACATCAGCTTGATGATAAGCTTGGTGAAGTTGACAACTTCCAAGAATGGAAGTATATGATCTTTCTGAAGAAAATGAATTGGACCCCTACATCAGTAGAGAGGTTCCAGCTCCAGAGGGAGATGAGGCTAAAAGCCTTACACTAAAAGAACTTGGTCAAGGCCAAGAAGATCATTACTGATTCAATCACAAATCATCTTATACCACAAGTGTCTTCCCTAAAGACACCGAAAAAGATGTTTGATTCCTTGACCAAGCTATTTGAAGGGAAGAACATAAATCGAAATATGACTTTGAGAAAACAGTTGAAGAATGTGAAGATCCAGAATGCAGAGACCATACAGTCATACTTTACGAGGGTCTCTCAAATCAAAGAACAACTTGTAGCAATAGAAGAAGAAGTGGAGAATGCAGAAGTGGTGATAGCCACCTTGAATGGCCTCCCAGGATCATGGGATTCATTCATGCGAGGAATGTGTGCTAGAAGGAAGTGATTACTTTGAGCAGACTCTGGGAAGAGCACACACAAGAAGAAGCTCGACTCATAATAAGAGAAAAGAAGATGGGGAGATCAAGCTCTCACCATACAAAGAAGATCCATCAAGCGATGAGGAATGTGAAGAACTCAACTCTTGAAGAACCTCTTATCCATCTTAGCATTTGAATAAGAAACGATGCTATTATGAATGAAGAAGATGATGAAGCTGAAGGCTCAAGAAGGAGTCTACCCACGAAACAAATAAAGATAAGTATTCAATTGTCATTTCATGATATTGTTTTGTTATGCATTTGTTTATATTCAGTTGATGTATTATGCATGGTAGAATGTTTGCATTAATGATAGTATACTACTAATATGCATGTGATGGGTAAGTAGCTCATGGTGCTATACAACTCTCCATTGCTACTTATCTAGAATGAAACCTCTTTACTGACATATTGGATTAGTGCACAATCTCAATGTTGTCCTGGTAGAGATGGAAGGCATCTAAAAAAGTTTCCGTGAGATATGGATGAATGTTGTATTGGCTAAAATAGTTGCATGATCATATATTTATGCATAAGAATTTGCCATTATGAATATTCCTTATGAAATGTTTCTAACCATACAAATGCATTTGACTTGTAGGAAATATCGCATACATAATCGCCTACAAGCAAAGAAGGATGAGACTTGTTCTGAAGAACAAGTGACGACAGTTCAAGATGAAGAATAATATGACGAATAATGTGACATCATTGATGCAGAACCTTTCAGCTATGAAGAAGTAACCAAGAAGAAAGGGAAGACCAGTTTAAGAAGAATGATGTCTAGGATGCAGTATCGATACATAAAGGGAAGTTCATAGTTCCATCATGCAGTAGATAGAAACATCGTGAGATACAAGGCAATATTCGTAGCACGAGGCTTCTCACGAAAAGAAGGCATAGACTACGAAGAGACATTTGCAGCCAGTGGGAGTTGAGACACATGACAAGCATAATCATGTGTGCAAATGAAAGAAGGCCTTGTACAAGCTCAGAAGACACCCATGGGATAACACATACATGAGGAGCTTGATGAAGATCTAAACCTTTACTACAAGGTTCAGATGAAAGTCTATAGAGGATGACAAGCTCACAGATGCGTGCGAGAAGAAATTTTGAAAAGGTTCAAGATAGAGGATCTTGGTATCCAGTGACCCTAGATGGATACATAAAATAATGAGTAGCATAGGAAGCTACTTGTCACTCCGGTACAGAATGTTTCAGTGCATAGAGTACGAAAGAAAGAGGGAGTATGATGCTCCGCTTCAGAGGGAGTGACTACAAAAGGTCCTGAGGTTCGACATGGTATGACAAGATGGACAGCTTACTGGTGACTCTAGTCTTTACTAAGAGTAAACTTGATTCCAACCTTTGCTTCAAGGTTGAAGGCGAAATTCTAGTGATGCCCCTGTTATATGTTGATGACTTGTTCCTGACAAAAAAGAGGAACTCATTAAAGTTGCACGAAGAAGACTTGCTGTCGAGTTCGAGATGAAAGACTTGGATATGATGCACTATTTGCTAGGCATGGAGGTGTGGCAGAATGCAGATAGAATTTCCCTGGGAAAAGGGAAGTATACGGTAGAGATCCTAAAGAGGTTCAGGATGATGGTTTGCAAGGCCATGACCACACCTATGGCATCGAACCTGAATCTATTGAGTGATGCTTCATCAAAAGCGGTTGATGCTAAGATGTATCGTCAGATGATTGGGTCCTTAATGTACATGATGAACACGAGACCAGATATTTGCTTTGTTGTGAACACCTTGAGCCAGTTCCTGACAGATCCGAGACATGTTCACTTGATTGCTGCAAAGCATATTCTTAGGTACCTGAGGGGTACAGTTGATTATGGGCTCAAGTATGAGGCGAATCAGAAGGTTATGTTGATTCAGATTGGGCAAGTAGTGCCATCGATAGGAAGAGCACTTCAAAGTGTTTCTTCAGTATGGGATCAGGTGTGATCTCTTGGTTTAGCAGGAAGCAGTTCTATCTGGCACTAAGTACAGCTGAAGCAGAGTATGTTGCAGCTTGTTCAGCTAGTTGTGAGGCAGTATGGCTAAGGAATCTACTATCTGATTTATTTGATCTCCAGTTAGATGCTACTTGTATATATTGTGACAACCAAAGTTGTGTGAAGTTGTCGGAGAACCCGGTGTTCCATGACAAGTCGAAGCATATTGAGATCAAATATCACTATATCAAGGATATGGTACAGAGAGGAGCAGTGAAGCTCCAGTATGTTGCGATGGAAAAACAGATAGCTGATGTGCTGACGAAGCCATTAGCCAGAGTGAAGTTTGAGTACTTTAGGGAGAAGCTTGGTGTTCTCCGAATCGAGGTTCCCTCCAAGGGGAAGTGAAGAGTCCGTGAGCCATTCTGACATGGTGAGAGGATTGGTTCCTTCCATGGTCAGATGTAAGGGCTGAGCCATTATGTCATGGTGACAGGATTGGTTCCTTCCATGTCAGATATGAGTGTTGAATCATTCTAATGTGACTGTAGGATTGGTTCCTACATGATCAAATATAAGTGTTGAATGCCATTCTCTGAATGGAGGCACCTGGTCAATTACCAGGAATACTCAGTCTGGGGCTGAGGGCCATTCTAATATGACTGTGGGATGTGTTCTCACATGATCATATATCAGTGCATGGCCATTTTGATGTGATTGAGGGATGTGTTCCCACTTGATCAGATATAAGGGCTGATGCCATTCTCTGGGAGAATGGAGGCACCTGGGTAGTTACCAGGAATCCTCAACCTGGGGTTGAGAGCCATTCTGACATGGGGGCAGGATGGGCCCTCCCATGGTCAGATGTAAGGGTTGGGCCATTCTGACATGGGGGCAGGCTGGGCCCTCCCATGCTCAGATGTGACGACTGGGCCATTTTGACATGATGGTGGATGTGTTCCTCTCATGGTCAGATGTGAGTGTTGGGCATGCCATTCTAACATGGGGGCAGGTTGGGCCCTCCCATGGTCAGATATAAGTGTTGGACAGGCCTTTCTAACTGGGTCAGATATAAGTGTTGAAGAATAAGAAGAAGACCTACATGGAGGCTAGGCCTACAACTAGCATGAAAAAGGGTTGGATCTGTAGAACTTCCTGTGATGAGAAGAATCATGAGATAGCACCTATGATGATGATCCAGCAGTAATGATCTAGATCGAGTGATGATCCAGATCTAGTGATGATGATCCAGCAGTGATGATCCAAATCCAGTGATGATCCAGATTCAGCGATGATGATCTAGATCGAGTGATGATCCAAATCCAGTGATGATAATCTAGATCCAGTGATGATCTGAATTCAGTGATGATGATCCAGATCCATATGAAGATGACTTGAATATGAAGATGACGAGAACTCAATGATGATCCAGATGATATAGAGAAGAAGACTTGTGCTGATAAATTGTGTCGAGAGAATACCTTCCTAGTTAAGAGGGAGTGTTGATGTATTTGTAATTTCAGAATGTATTCACTCATATATCTTATGTATTGTACCCCGATGTTTATTCCAGGAAGTGTCTGTAATGTATTTGAGTCATGTCATGCCCCGATGTTCCTATCGAGAGATTCAATAATGTAAACAAGTCATGTAAAGTAATTGTGGGTAACCATCCTATTGATCAAGGGTTAAAGTCCCCACAGTTGTGGGGCACTAGGGTTATTAGACTCTCCTAGAGATGTCGGCTCTAGTAAGTAATTGTTAAGTGAGGCCGACATGTTAAAGTGGACATTAAGTGAACGAAAGAATAGAAATAGAGAGTGAGCCTCTCTATTTATTACACACACACTCACTCACTGGGGCACATGAGTGAGAGAGAAGAAGCTGGGATCAGAGAGAGAGACTACCACTGTCAGGAGATCATCTTTATGTTTTCGGGTTTTACTTTTGGTGTTGATTCTATATCTAAGGAAGTTGAGGGGTTTTCTCCTTTATGGTTTCCCCGAGGAAAATTCTTTTTGTCTCTTGTCTCTTGTGTTTATTGTTGTTCATGTTATTCTCTCAGGTAAGGATCCTAAGATCATAATACCAGCTTGAATGATAAAAATCTAACAATTTTCAACTCATGGATTTTCAGTCTAGACTCAGACAGAAGATGTTTAAATCTCTTAGGCTGCCATCTCTCTTACATCCTTACCCTTCCTACTTTGTTGAATATCTTTCCCATTTTGCTGGAAAAGACCATATTACAGCAGAGAAACATTTAGGATCTTTTCATAATTTCATTGATAATTTTGAAATCATGCATGAGGATGTTGTCATGAGGTTATTTTTGAAATCCTTTGCTGGAGATGCTAGGTTTTGGTTCCGAAATTTAAAAGTTGGTTCAATTGGATCTTGGGAAGAGTTACATGATGTCTTTTTGAAGTATTGAAGTAAGAATAATCTTATGATAAATTTCTTTCCGAATTTTATAGTTTGAAAAGGGAAAATGATGAGCCAATTACTAAATTTAATTGGAGGTTTCAAATTTTTTATATCAGTATTCCTCCAGAGATCAGACCTTCGAAAAAACTTGCTATGGTATATTATGTTATGGCTCAACATTCAGATCTTGTATTTTTCCTGTTAGAAAGAAAATCATCATCTTTAAGACAATTATTTAAGGATGCAAAAGGAGTGGAGGAGAACATCTGAGCTTGCAAAATGCTTCGAGATCAGGCTCATGTTGAAGATATACAAGCTTATGAACAGGAAGAAGAACGTTGGTATCATTCAGATTTAAGACAATTTTCTTCATCATTTTCAGATTTTCATGTGAACAAGGATATAAATGACGCTTGTGTTAATTCTTCATATCAGTTTGCTGACTTTTTAGATGATAATATACTTTCAGTGGATTATAGTAGAAATTTCATAGTTCCTTCTATGAGATTATCATGTTATGAAGAAGAAGTTGCTGCTATTCAACCTCTTACTACTGATATAAGAAATAAGCTGCCATTCTTGACTTATGGTCACTTTCAGAATTTTATTTGTTCAAGTTTTGATCAAGAGTTTTATTTAAAGGTCGAGAAGCAGTTTGAAGAGCCCTTGGTTTCCATTCTTGAGCCATGGAAACCAAGGGCTCTTCAAACTGCTTCTCGACGTTTAAAATAAAACCCTTCAATGTCTTCATTATATTAAAATAAAAATTCAATGTCTTCATTATATTAATCATAAAGTGAAGCATGGAAACCTTGAAGAATTTTTGACAATCTGTAATTTTTGTTGGATTTAATGCTTTTAATGGTTGAGATATTTCATTAATTTAGTTTTAAGGTTTGTCTTTTGGGCTTATTAGTTAATATGTATATTTTTAAGCTTTCAAAAACTTATAATAAAAGTTTATTCCAAGTTTTGCTTTATAATCTAACCCTCATTTTTTAGTCCTTTGTCAAATATTTTCATGAGGAGATTCTTGTAGCAGCTCTATTTTTCCTGTTTTTTTCATTATCATTGGGAGCATATTACGAGGTGATGGAAACGAATTCAGGGAAAACCAAAAGAGGATTTTGTCCAAAATAGACTCATTCACAAAAACCTCTCTCATCTTTGCAACAGCGATTATCGTTTGAGAGATTCGAATTCATCTTTGTGGCCTATTTTCAGGGTTTGAATTATTTAATAATTTCTTGTTTTAGACACAAATTTCGAGCATGTATTCCAATCAATTGAAGGGGAATTTTTAAAAACCAAGAGGGGTTTTTGTTCATAACAGATGCATTTAAAACAACCTCTCTCAGTTTATGCACAGGTGTCCTAGCTCGAGATATATGAAGGTGTCTTTGAGACCCAAATTTTCAGAAATTCGCCAAATTTCCCCAAATCCGACATGTTATTTTTGGGTTAATTGTCTTTAAAGATTTTGAGTTATCATGTAACTAATTGAGTAACTGTTTCAAATTTCAACCTAGAAGGTAGTTATGGAACTACTTTACCTTTGTAATGATAAAAGGAAGACAAACATACTATTTTGAGGTGGGATTTTTCACTCAAGGAGAGGCTTTTGGAGCTTTAATTTCTCAAGCTAGCATTTATAACTCTTATGTAAGTGGATGACTGCTATTGATTATATATAAACTGATAATCCCTTTTACCTATCATGCTTTTTCATTTCTGATCTGGTTGATTGCTCAGTCTACAATTTCATTTCTTGTTTAAAGGTTTATTCATATAAATGCTTGTAGCTTGTGGGTGGAATTAGTATTTCATGTGCAATGTTTATGGCTTAGTGGGATGTGTTTGATCCCCAGTTTATCCAACTTGTATGATTCAGTTCTGTATTAGCTTGTGGATGTTTATTTTCTCCTTGTTGATGAAGTTTTTAAAACCAAAACCATAAAAACCAAATTTATTCTATTTCATTTTGAGATTTTGTTAGCTTGTTCTTGTGGTGGTCTAGGAACAATTTCTAGCACTAACACTACTGAAATCATTTTTGAAGCCTAGGGTAAGCTTGCTCCATTAAGATGGCATTATGTTTGAGTTCAAACCCTCTCTAATTCGTGACATAACCTTGGATTGGTTAGGATATTGGTTGCTATAATTTTTTGGTTATGACTCTCTGCTCCATGTTTGAGGGTTGTTTTAGCCAAGGAATAAAGTTGTGGCACATTATGGTTCTTTTCATCTTGTGGTGAAATCATACTGAAGGATTGATGTATTGTTGGTTGTTCATACTATAAGAAGGTTGTCCTCCTTTGTCTACTTTATATATGGTTCCATATGTTCCTATTCTTTAATTATTCATGGTTGCAAGTTATTACTTCTCTATTTCTTCATGGTTGTGATGATGCATCTTTTATTAGGGCTCCCACTTGTTCTTGCATAATATGAAATGTATTTTGGTCTCATTATGGCACATTAGTGAATTAATTAATTACGCCATCTCTATAATATTCAAATCCTCTTGTTCTTAGATCTTGGCTACATCGCCCAATTGGATTAGCATTCCACATTCCCTTTATTTCTAAAGGACATCTTAAACATTATTTTACAGGGTTTCCCCCATCGTTCCATAAGAGAGACGACCTAAAGTGAGAGGGAACAGTCGTTATGGTGATAGTGGGCAATCTTTTTAAATGCCTCTAGGGTTGCACTTTGTTCTAGAACTTTAATATCTTTGAGTTTTGGTCTAGAAGGTAGGAAGGTGGTACATGGTCATCAGTGAAGGGTTGATAATGTTTCCTTGCATTGGTGACTACATGAACTAGGAAGAAAATTCTCTAGCCAAATTTTTTATTTCATTCGAGTTCAACCCTAACAAGTTTGTGGACAACAACATGGATGTCAGAGGAAGTGATTCACAAGCTAATCTATGTGAGCATTTGCATGGGTCTATATGTTTCTGGGCATGATCTCAGTCTTATTCCATTCCTTTGACTTGCCTCTCCTCAATAGAGCTCAATATGGTAGAAGTTGTCTATCATAAGCATCAATGGATGCACTTGAAACTTTCATTATCTTTTCACTCATCAATATAGCATCAATGGATGCAATTGAAAGTTGCATTCTCTTTTCACTCATAAATTTATTCCATTAGTCATGCATGTGGGATTTATGTTATCATGGAATTGAAACCCTTAAAAATAAACAATTGCATTCCCTTGCAAGGCCATTGGACCAAAGGTGATTGTTTTTATTAATATTAATGTCATTTGAAGGCAAGGTTCTGTGATAATTGCTTGTATTTTTGTAGTGATCTAGTCTGCTACACGATTCTTTTTGTTTAATGGAGGCCAGGCAAGAGAAAAACAAAAGCACCTATATAGGCAAGACCTGCAATTTAGAGCTAGATTGGAGGTTGAGTGAAGAACATTAAGGAAATATGTGAAGAAACATTTTTTGCGTTTAAATTCCTCACTCTCCCTCTACACATAATTTTTCGGTGAAAAATATATAACATGCAGCAGAGTATTTAATGTTGCCGCAGAAGCTTTGTGGACCATTGGATCTCAAACAGGACGGGTTGAGATCCACTAACCCACAAAACTACTACAACATCATTAAATACTCTGCCGCATGTAGGCTTCAAATTTGAAGCCTTCAGAGCCCTTCAAAAGCCATTTTAAATGTCATAGAAGGCCACAAGGAATTTTACCATGCAAAAAAAAATTAGTTTCATTTCTAGCACTTCAATAATGAAATTGAGTAAGCCTCGGTAAATTTGCAACAGAAGGGTAGCTACAAAATTTGCCTATCCAAGGATTATGTGGACGATGGGAGAGTCGGAACTCAGAGTCTTCCCAAGTTCCCTTGAATAGTCGAATCATGGATGAGGATATCAGTCCCAATCAACATGGACCACGGTGGGCCACTAGGCTGCCTAGTGCCAAGTTCAAGTCAGTGAGTCAGGATTGTGACTCACGATTCGATGTTCACTTTCAAAGCATTTAATGGCATTAGCATGCATTACCGATTCACCTACTTCATTAAATATTGGTATGAGATGATGCCACCTACCAACTCGATTTTCCATATGTCATCTTATTGTTCACCGAGTCACGTGATCTCACAACTTACAAGTCACTTGAGTATTTGAGTATATGATGTGAAATTAAATACTCATATGAGTCATATCTATGGATGGTGAATTGATTTGATAACCCTCCACTGTCAAGGCTTCGTAAGGAAAAACTAATGGTGTTGTTTTTTGGGTTACAACTTACAAGTTGCAATTTACAATGCATTGAGCAATCTTTGCTAGATTTGAACCTAACCTGGTCCAATGGGTATGTAAGTTTCCAGACTAGGGTTTCACCCAGTGCTAGACATTTCTATTATGACCACCACAAGACTGGGATGACGGATCTTTGGTAGCAGGCTAGCAGCACGCTGCCCTTTGTTTGTGCTCATGAATCATATCATATACTAGTTAGTTTAGGATTCTAGGATTTATTCCATTTTCCATTCATTTACTGGGGTCAGAATCATTTGAATCAACACTCCCAGTCTCCTACAGTCCACCTAGGCCGCTTAGTCTACCTATCTCATCGGAGGAAGGGGGTTAGGCAGTAGAGACAAAGGCAACTGGAATGGAGATACAACTAGAGAGAATGGTTGTACAATATGCATATAGTCATCTCTAAAAGAAACGAAAGAATTTGTTATATACCTAACTGAATATTATCATTAATTAATTTGTCGGGATGCTTACATGGTAACTCTTGCGCCTGAGCTATTTATGAGGGTTTCCTATGTCTACAATGGCTACGATTTAGAGAGGCTCGTTCCCATCCTTATAGCACCAGTGGGTTTCTCCTGCAAATATTGCTATTACGTCTCCCCTCCTCACTCACCTCACCTTTTGACTTGAGTCCTCTTCTTCTTCTTCTTCTTCCTCCCGTGGGCTCTCTGATCTACGCCTTGAGTGCCCTCATAACGAAGAATGATCTCTGAAAGTCTCTGGAAACCTCGAGAAAACAATAGCCAGTTTTCCCTCACCTGCACAGATATATCTATGTTATGTAGAAGCAATTATAAAATGATTTTTTTTGTAATCATGTGAAATACACAAACATGCATTCTCCTACCTTGGGCAAGGTAAACCAACTCAGGAGCACCGAGATATTGTGGAATTGAGATGGCGTTGCTTCCAATCATCTTTCAGTACAAGGAAACGGTTGCACACTCTAATTCCTTGTTGTCTTCTGTGGTGGGCAACTCGAAGGTTTCACCTTTTTCACAGGTAGGAGCAAGAGAAGCAAAGGTAGAACGTTGGGTAGGCTGGATTGAGCTTCCCCAAACTTAAAGAGATTGGTGAAGTCTGTGAAAAAAAACATTATTTTGGGTTTACGAGTATAGGCCATTCGAACGTCAAGACTCAAACTCTCAACTCTCCAATTCTATGCTTCAGTGTCTCCCTAATTTCTATTTCCTCCAGAAGATTATGCAGAGCTAAGCTGTCGACTTGGTTGTCGTGAATTTATAGGTATGTATAGCATTTTACACTTGTGTAACAATTTTATATGTGGATAAAAGTTAAATGTGTTTCTTGTTGGAGTTCCTTCTGGTTCTATAAATATAAGGGTTTAAAATTTCTCCATCCAAAATGTTGTTTGAAATTTGTAATGTATTATGCGATTGCGTTTCCACCAGACTAAGTCTCGAATACTCAATAGATGTAACCTTAAAAAGCCCAGTATTTAAATGAAATCATAACCAAAATAATGTATATTTTTCATAGTCTAGGACCACAACTTCGTTTGGACAGAGGAGTAAGAAGAAAGAGCCTTGTATTTGAGTTCCAAATCTATCAATGTTATTTATCTGTCGTGAATTGTAAACATTAGGTTGAAAGAAAGAACAATATTTGAATATAAGTGTTTGAATTGTTCCAATTTTCTTAATGAAATCCAATAGTTGAAAGGATAAAATATTTAACAACCGACACTGTAAATGTTGTAGACTCTGACCCCTTTGTTTTCTTGTCAGCCTTCTAATAATGGAGACAAGAAGTACAAATTGTCTACCAATATATCTAAACAAGGGAATCCCTCGACGGACGTTCATGAATGAGGGACTGGGAGTGCAATGATCTAGCGAAGAACATGATTTCAACATCCTTGTTGTCGCAAACATCCCAAACGTGTGTATATGATTCGTCTTCCTTGTTGACTTTGGTAGAAACTAGACACCCAACTTGTAGTGATATTTGTTGGAGAATTTAAAATTCTTCCTTATAGTGGACTAATAAATACTTAACCTTTTCGATAGGGCTGATAAACTCAATATAGATTGGAGGGACTATCCATAATCTACCTAAAATTGGGGATTTTGTTTGATCACTTCGAATTGGGGTATAAACTCGATATACATTGGAGGGACTATCCATAATCCACCTAAAATTGGGGCCTTTGTTCGATCACTTTGATTTGAGCATGTGGGGATTACATGATTCAATTCTTAAAATAACTGTTGAATTTAGGGTTAATAAAAAAGTTTCTCCGTGAAAACAGTAGGTATTATATTCTGAGGTTTTTCTTTTAGGTAGGCCCAATCACACTTGACCAATAGAGCCACAATCAGGCTAAAGCAATCCTCCATTCAAAGGTCCTTCCAAATTCCAATGCCTTAATTTATCAATGACCTAACAACCGAGTATTTCACCAGCCCGACAGAATTGTCCCTTATCTAAGTTCAATAAACTATATGCTCCAGGGACCGGGAGAGTACATGGTTTACCTCACTAATTCCATGTAAATGTTGAATCACTCGGGCTTTCTTCTTATTGTCATTTTTTTTCTATACATTGTTTTTAATAAATAATAAAATTTTGTTGTATTTTGTTGTACACTTACAGTTTCAAATGAAAAAAATGATTTATTTTTACATGTCAACATTGAAGGGTTCAATTTCTCACAACCCTTCAAAGTGAAATAGGACCTTACCCTTCAAATTTGATCCCTCGCAGTGGCCGCATGCTCTATATTTTTCCGCTAATTTTTCAGTCCTTCCTAGATAGCAGGGTAGGAATTTCAAATGACGGACACCCGTCAAAATTGCCAGTAACAGTCAAAATCTGAAACGTTTTCCGTTTTCTGAGCCAGATTTTGACGGTATCCGTAAAATCTTAGCTGTATTTGACGGGTAAATTGACCCAAGACAGGCATTTACCCGTCAAATTCCATATATCTCCAACTTTGACGGGTACTGTGCTTTGAGCCTGACGACATTTTCCAATATCTCCAGACTCCAACTTTATCTCGTGTTTCCCTTGAGAAACGTGACGAACCGTCGCATCCCCTGCAGTCCAAAATGCATGAACCTCGCTTTGCGGGTTTGATTTTTCCATCATGGGTTGTTCAGCGTACCGCGGCCACTTCCAGTTACGGGATCGAATAAAGGTAGACTCCTACCAATGTAGACTGTTGGTACAAGAGCCAAACAACGTGGCTTTTGCAAACAACTGGTGGACTATGTCGGTTTTTCAGCTGAAACAAAAACTATATTTTTATATTTCAAAGTATCATAATTTTATCAGATCTCTACACACCGAATGAGAATTTCTTCCCTTCTCAAAACACATGTTAGAGATAAGCCTATGAACTAACCAGCCAAACTGTTAAAAAAGGTAATTTCTTCCAGCACTATCACTGCTAGAACAGAAAACTCTGAAAACTATCCCAAAATATATTAGAAGTTAAAGAACTCCAAACAGAATGTTTTAAAAAGTTATACAGTCATCCATAGAGAAAGTTTAAAAAAGTCATACAGACCGCACACCACCCCACCCCACATGAACAAGTTATACAGTCATCCATAGAGAAAGTTTAAAAAAGTCATACAGACCGCACACCACCCCACCCCACATGAACAAGTTATACAGTCATCCATAGAGAAAGTTTAAAAAAGTCATACAGACCGCACACCACCCCACCCCACATGAACAAGTTATACAGTCATCCATAGAGAAAGTTTAAAAAAGTCATACAGACCCCACCCCACCCCACCCCACATGTGCAATTCCATTATGATTCATAGAGTTCTACGCAACTCTTGGCCTTTAGTAGAAGCAAGAGAGAGGTTACTTGCAAATTTGTCTTTATGGACAACTCATTATTAAAAGACTTATTCAAATTGACCTACATTTTGGTAGCTTTGTAGTATATATCAAGGAGCTCTTTAAGTTTCCTAATCTCCTAATTAGAATCATTCCCACATAGAAAATGCCATCCACAAAGAGTAGATGGGGATGGAGACACGTTGAGACCTTATCACTTAACTTTTCATCCTTTATCAAAATGCTTATCCCTTTTCAACAAAGAGGAATAGGAATAGGAAAGGGGACAAAGGACATGTGTTCTTTATTTTTATTGAGGTTGTGAAGAACCCTAGAGGAGCACCATTAATTATAATAACAAAGGACATAGAAGAGAGGCATACCATTTTTCAGGAAAACATATCGAATATTCATACCCATATGAAGAATCCAAATCTTTATATATAATTAGTTAACTTTGTCAAGAGCTTTGGCTAGATCAATCTTTGGGAGCACAATTGAGTGTTACGTTTTGATGGAGTGCAATCCTTCTTGAATTGTTGCTACTGCATCATGGATTTTCTTATTGAACAAATCCAAATTGTTTATCTGTAATTATACCTGACAATATTTCTTTCAATCTTTTAACAATGAGCTTATAAATCAAAGACCCACCTCAAATCAACCTCAACCACCAATTATAAGCATTGTTGGATTGCTTTGTGTGCGTTATTCTCCTATTATCATCTAATCTCTCCTTTCCGAAATAAACAATGGTTCTATATTTATCCATGTTGTGCCTAGCTCCCTCAAACCCACTCATTGCCCAATTCAATCCAAATTCCATTCCTTGTACTTATCTTTGGTTATTTCAATTGTAAAATGATATATAATATTTTTTTCTACCTAAGAACTTTGATACTCAACTAGATCTTCTTAATTATATTTATCTTCCTTATTGAACAACTCACTTGTAATATAGTTAACTCTATTGTTATTTTCACTAATAAGTATAACTAGCCTAATGGGAGGAGGATCAAAACATCAAATATAATAAACATATTTGTTATATCCCATGTACTTCAGTTTGAAACAAGATTGAATGAGCCTATAAGACACTAACTTTGAAAGTGTAAAGTTTATTGGGTAAGTATAATGGTTGATATTTCTTTACCATAATAACTTGCAAATATTGACCATTTCAAATTGTCACCAATGATGGATCATTTTTTTCGAGCTATTATTTATTTAAGTGATTATCAAATAATATTTCAAACAAACTGGGTAATCCATTCTCTAATTACCTTGTTGAACACCTTGATTTGGTGTTTTGGTAAAATATTAAAGTGAGCACTACTTGATTGAGGAGTTCACATTCTATTTGTATTATTGATAAACCGTCTTAGACATAGATCCATAGACCTTTCTATCATCCAAATCTTAGTTTTTAGTCATAGTAAGAAAAAAAACTTAACCATCAATGGATACATAATACCATATCCAAAACATAGATATACAATTTGAAGATATTTTCCTTGCCAAAAAGAACAGTATCTCAAAAAACTTTACCCTGAAAAAGGACAACGATCAATATAAGCTATCTCATTATCATTGACCAACTCCCATCTATTCCATATACCTTCTCTAACCTATAATAATTTCTTGGACAATTGATCAAACGCATTATTCCTTTCTCTATATTATTTGTACTGCACCCCAAACTGTTGCAAAACTGATATGATGTTGGTCAAATAAGTGGAGTATTCCACTTTCCCCACCCACTGCATAGGTTCCTTAGGATACTCCATCAAAATAAATCCATAGAATATATTTATCAACATATTATACTACATTGATCCTTCTAACAGTTTGAGATTTGTCCTCTTGTGGTAAAAGGTTGAGGATAGATAAATATTTTGTTCATAAACCATAGGTGAGATGTAAGTATCCTCAAAGACTACTTTATTCCTAGAAAGCCAAACCCCCCAAATGAAAATAAACAGCACAGCCAAATGAGCCTTCTCCCCTAAGTCAGGTACAAGCTGGTGGACCAGAGGGCATCCACAATCCAAGGCAAGTGGCTAAAGCTTTGGTTGCTAGTTGCCCCTCCAATGCAAATCCATAATACTCCCCATAATAAGAGGAGGACACACACTCCTTTAATTCACTAGCATAATGTGATGGTCGTGGGGATAGCTACAGGAAAAGGAAAGCTCACAGAAGACAAACCTAAAAATATAAGATAAACAACCATGTCAACAAAGGAATAAATGATGGGAAAATTAGGATTTGGTTAGTCATCATGGTAGATTATGGCTATTGTTTAGAGAGTGGAAGGAACATGAGGTTTCAAAAACTTTATAATATCCTCTTGGCGACACTTGATAGTACCAAACCTTTGATATGGAGAGGGCCACTCCTTGACTCTCTAAGAATAGTAAGGAAATCAAGGGTGGCATCCATAGAGTGAGGAGACAAGTTATTGTATGTGAGTCTACAAAAGGAAAAAGAGAAAGGAACTTAGGGTAATTCGAAGTCCTGACCACTCCACAACCAATAGAATGCAAAGTTGGAGGCAATAGGAAGACGAGTACATGATAGTCACTATATCCAATGAACAAGCAAGGGTCTGAGGTGATAGTCATAAACAATGGTAACTCCTCTCTCACATTCTCGGGTCTCAATTTAATTCCTCTATATGCAACCATGGTATGCAATAGAAGACCAAGGTGGACTCTCAATAGGAAAATCCATAATTATAACCATATGTTGAGGGTGAAAATGAAATTGAGGAGGCAAAGGAAACCTACTACCTCTGCATTTCTGAAAATGTTAAGGTAAAACTGCAAAAGGAAGAATCTTGAGTCAATAGAGAGAAGGACTCTATCCTTGAGGGATTAGAGCAACAATTCCTGCTTAATTGGAATCAATATGCTACCACCTGCCACACTAGGGAGAGCAAACATGCTAAAAATGTTCTTTTATACTGGAAAACCAAAACATTGTTAGTAAATGTCTTAATGTACAATCAGGAAGAGCTATATAGGAAAGAAAAGGAGGTCCAAACTTAGCTCCATAACCTCAATGATGTAGGAGCATCGAGTCAAAGTCGCATGTCTACTTATTGAGTAAGAAATGTTATTTTATGCTTCCATGTAATTATTTCTAGAAAATAGGGTTAGTTGTTAATTTGTTTTATAGATAGGATTTGTTTGATTGTAATAATGGCAATTTTCCACCTGATGTCCTCGAATCTTGTAAGAGGTTTCTCGAGGATAGGTTAGTTATAGATTTGCTTTCTTAGGAGTTCAGATCCTGTTCTCTCAGATCTAGTAGGTTTAATGGAGTTCTATTTAATGTAATAGGATCTAAATGTGTAGATAGAGAGATATGGATGCATAGAAGCATAAGTGAGTGAGTGTGTGAATGAATGTATGCATGAATGGTTAATTGAATGAAGAACGGAGTTTCAACACTCTGCACATATGTGATTATCGGAGGTCTTATTTTCAATAACCATAAGTACGTTTAATTATTTGTGTATACAAATATTTATTATTGATAGAAATGTTTATAGATTTCATAAAGATGGATATGTATCCATGCAAGTACAACAAGAATGAATTGATCGTTTCCCTAATCAATCTGTATGTAATTGTCTGAGTTAAAATCCATAATCTCAACAGATCTACAGTCATAGATGAATTCCACAAAAGAAAAGTGTACGGGAATGAAGTTATGCACTTGATTAGAGATCAACGGCAAGGAAGTGTTTCGTAAAAGATCGACATTTCTCAAGAGTTGCGGTAGTAAATTGCGGAAGCCCATTTTTGGGAAAAGTGACAAGGTATCCACATTCACAGATATCCACAATCCCCAATCCGTAATCCGATTGTGGAAAGGACCATTGCAGTCAGAAGATTGCGGAAGTCAATTTTTTGAAGATTGATAATTTCATTCCCGCAATCCACAATTCGCAATTGCAAAAGGGATCTTGCGGAAAGGTAATTGCAGAAAGGCAGTTGCGGAAGGACTCAATTGCAGAAATTGAGGTTGCGGAAGCATAGTTGTGGAATCCAACTTGTGGAAGAAGGTTTTAATCAGCATTTCAAGCTGATTTAGAGGATTTTAGGTTTCATATCTCTTACCTTCCATCACTCAATGACAAGCTAGACTATCTCAACAATAGATTCAACTTGCTGATTAAGGCTGTCACAAGCCTAGATACAAAGATGAATATCCTAGAAAATAATACAACATGAATGGTTTTTAATAAGCAACCTACACCCCAACAAAAGCAAGCCCCTGCCCAGAAAGTAGATGATCCATCCATACCAATTATAGATGATGTCTAGAATACATAGTCTTTTAGTCACAACTCAAATAGTTTTTATTTCTTAATATTTCATATATAGTTTCATCATAGGTTTTCCTCTTATGGTTATCTTGCTAGAATGCTCATCATAGTTTTTTATGTGCATAAAAGTAAAAAATATTTCCTTTTTTTATTGATACTTCAACATCTCAAAGTACATTCTATGGTCTCATTTCCCCTCAGGGTAGAATTTAGTTTTTTTTCGGACTCATGGCATGAAAAGTGAAGGACATGTCTGGTTTCCTGATGGGTAGGCTTGTCCAAGCTTACTATACTATTTTTTCTACCATTAATAAAAGGATCTAAATAAAACTTTATAAAAAAATGATGTTATATTGTGTTCTATGAATGATCTCAATGATATTGTGCCATGATCTTTGTTGGATAAGTTGGATTTAGTTTAGTTTTTGTTTCAACCTTTTTGGGTATTGATTCTGTGGAGTGTTTTGTTTTTATGTCTTATTTTTTACTAGGATTTTTCATTATGGTTGTTGATTTGTTTTATCTTCTACGTTCCTGAGATTCCTCCACTATGTTATCTCACATTAGTTCATTGAGGTTTGGTTCTGAGATTAGTCCAGGGCATCAAATAAGTCCCAATATCTCATGATTTTTGCACCAATGTGTCCACATAAAAATCGTATTCTATCAAACATATGGTTGGTTGGTTTTACAAGGATCTCAATATCCCATGAATTTTATAGCATTGTTTCGACATGGATAATGGTCCTCCAACAAACATGTGGTTAAGTGGTTGCAAGATGAATATGTGTGTTTACTCTAGTTGCCCCTTTCTATGGGATGTGTTGTGTGGGTATGTGGATAAGGTATGTTCTGAATTTTGGTATGGATCTACTTGGATAGGGTCTAAGTAAGGGAAATTGATGGAGTCTAAGTGTGATAAATTTATCAAAGCAATATAAGATGAGTTATAATGGACCATTACTGGATTGCATTTTTATGCGAGTTCTTGATTGCATTTTATGCATATTTATAAAGGTACAACCGAGAAGATTTGGGGGAGAGAATGTAACATGGGATTGGGGTAATTGTCTTTAATACCATTTTCAGGGTTCATATTTGGTTTAGAATGTTAAATATGTTCTTGGAAATGTTTTTAAACAACATCTGTGATTCAATTTATTGATGTGTATAACTAAACAAAAGTTGTAAATAGTGGGATATATACTTTTATATAGAGGTATAGAATGCATTGGATAAAGTGAAATAGAATATAATGTAATGATCCAATTTGAAAATTCCCAGCAAAGGGAGAATTTGGGGAAAAGTGTCTTGACTAGTCTTGACTCTAGGGGATTCGAATGGCACAAGAGGGTCTCGAATTTGGTAGGGACTGATATGGGGAGTCTTAGGAACACTCAATTGAATCTCTGACAACTTTATTATATTTTATAGACATCTACAACTCAATTTTGGAACATTGGAAAAAATGGTAATATTACTAGTAATTTATGGTGCAATTCCCCCTAGGGTGTGAGCAAAAATGACTCTCCAAATCCTATACGACCCTCCCAAAATTTCAAAAAAAGTATGGGGGATTTTATTAGACTTCATTTAATTTCATTTGGTATGGTTAATAGTTGCAACATAGGTGTAAATCTTCATATTTGAATGCATAAATTCAGTGATATTTGCTTGAGGGAAATTACATGCAAAAGCTCACTTTGACTCACAAATTGTGTATATAATGGTTTAGAACATAGAATAGTGAATATAGGACATTAAAATCATTGTAATATATCACTAACATCATATCACATCATATCCAAGTCACAACATACATCATATACACAACTCCATTTAAATGGGAAATCAACACATGGAAACTAGTCACAACAAAGCTTGGAAATGTGGACATTTGCATATGTATTTATGCTTATTTTGAATTACATAGAGGATGGGATACATATTATGAAGCCATAAATAATTCATCCACGCTTGGGAATCAACTGGAGTCAATGGGGCGCAACCACCACTCACACAAGTGCACCATCATAGAGAAATATGGAGATATTAAAGCAAGGATAGAGAGAATGGGAGGAGAGATGGGTCACGAACAGTAGAAGAATAATATATGTAGTAAAAACAATCCATTAATATCCAAATGAGAGGTCAGGGTGAACTCTCCCATGACTAAATTGGATGAGAATCTCACTTTTTTGAAATTGGCCCACTGGTAGGGTAAGTGAGCACTCACCATGCAATGGACAAGCTAGTGCTTTCCAAAATGCGAAAGGAAAATTATCAAATGATAAAAATCCATTCCCATTCCTCATGAAATATTTTCTTAACCATCCTAAGGTCCTCCAAGGTCTAATTCACTCCCATAGGATTCCTCCAACTCATCCTTGATGTTTAGTAACCTCCATGACACTTGTCCTTCTCCTTAACCCTTCATCTTCCTCCAAATTCGAATTGATGCCACCAAGCCCCAAGTGCACCCTATTGGAGGCTATTTTTAGCCCTGAAATGTCATATTTTCATAGTTCTACAATCAGGTCTGACTTGTCATAGAATCTTCCATCACTGTTGTCATAAAACGCAAGGAATCTCTCTCGAAGTGGCACCTAGTTTCTTCCTAGCCTCTTCCTCTTCTATGGGGAGTTACTCCTCTTCACCCATTCAAATCCTTGGGCTCATGATATGTTACTTGACACATATTCACCTACCAAGAATTTTCCATTACTCATCATTTCGAATTTGGGTTTAATTCATGACATGTGTAAGGAAGAATCTAGCCACCCAAGGTCTCCATGAACCTCCAAATGTCCTTATGAAGCAATGCCACTTTATTTTATCCATATTTATTATGTGTATGACCCAATTTAATGTGTAAATGACAAACTAAGGTGCTCTTTATTCCCATATCTCCCTTATTTCAATATTTAATGCCTCCTCCCCAACCTAGGGAACTAGTAGGTGGGTGAAACATTGTCAACTAGTAGTCTCATTTGTTAGATTTTTATCCATTTCAGCAATATGATCTTAGGATCCTATCTGAGAGAATAACATGCACAAAAATCAATCACAAGAGACAATAGACACAAATATTTTCCTCGGGGAAACCATAAAGGAGAAAACCCCGCAACTTCCTTAGAGATATAATAAGGACCAATGGAAGTAGTAAAACCCAAAGACAGAAAATATGATCTCCACCAGTTGTTCTCCCTCTTACCCCGGCTCCTTCTCTCTCACTCATGCACTACAATTGAGTGTGAGTGTCTGTCTAATAAATAGAGAGGCTCACTCTCTATTTATACTAGTTTTCGAATTGACAATAACTTTCCAAGGCCGACTTCTATAGGAGAGTCTAATAACCCTAGTGCCCCACAACAGCGGGGACTTTAACCCCTAATCAACAAGGAGGGTTAACCTCTATGAATTTACATGACTTGTTTGCATTAATGATTCTCCCAATAGGAACATAGGGGACCAATCAAATACAATATATGAGATACCTAAGTGAATACATTCTAAAGTTACAAATACATCGACACTCCCTCTTAACTATGAATGTATTCTCTTGACACAATTCATCAGTACAAGTCTTCGTCACTGGATCATCATCAAGGCTGGATCATCACAAGATCATCATCAAAGTCGGATCATCATTGGATCATCAATAAAGATGGATCATCAACAAAGTTGGATCATCAACACTGCTTCCGCTATCCCAAACAAATGGTGCTATCTCTCAATTCTACTCGTCACAGGAAGTTCTACAGAACCAGCCCTTTTTCATGCTGGTTGTAGGCCTAGCCTCCATGTAGGTCTTCATATTCTTCAACACTTATATCTAACCATGGGAGGAACACATCCCATACCATGTGAGAAAGGCCCTCCCAGCACTCACATTTGACCATGGGAGGAACACATCCCGCAACCATGTCATAAATGCCCAGCACTCACATCTGACCATGTGAGGCCCATCCTGCCACCATTTCAAAATGTCCTAGCACTTATATCTGACCATGGGAGGAACACATCCTGCAACCATGTCGGAAAGGCTCAGCACTTGTATCTAACCATGGGAGGAACACATCCCGAAACCATGTCAGAAAGGCTCAGCATTTACATATGACCATGGGAGGAACACATCCTACAACCATGTCAGAAAGGCTCAGCACTTACATCTGACCATGGGAGGAACACATCTCACAACCATGTCAGAAAGGATCTACACTTACATCGAACCATGGGAGGAACAGATCCCACAACCATGTCAGAAAGGATCTACACTTACATATCATCATGGGAGGAACACATCCCGCAACTATGTCAGAAAGGCTCTGCACTTGCATCTGACCATGGGAGGAACACATCCCGCAACCATGTCAGAAAGGGTCTGCACTTGCATTTGACTATGGGAGGAACACATCCTGCAACCATGTTAGAAAGGATTTTCACCTGCATCTGACCATGGGAGGAACACATCCTACCACCATGTCAGAAAGGCTCACAGAATCATCACTTCCCCTTGGAAGGAACCTCGATCTGGAGAACACCAACCTTCTCCCTGAAGTGCTCAAAATTCACTTTGGCTAATGGCTTGGCTAACACATCAGCTATCTTCTCATATGTCGCAACATACTGGAGTTTCACTACTCCTCTCTACACCATATCCCTAATATAGTGATATTTGATCTTGATATGATTCGACTTGTCATGGAACATCAGGTTCTCCGATAACTTCACACAACTCTGGTTGTCGCAATATATACAAGTAGCATCCAACTGGAGATCAAACAAATCATATAGTAGCTTCCTTAGCCACACTACCTCACAACTAGCTGAACAAGCTCTGTCATACTCTACTTCGGTTGTACTTAGTGCCACACAGGATTACTTCCTGATAAACCAAGAGATCACCCCTGATCCCATACTAAAGCAACACCTCGAAGTGCCTTTTCTATCAATGGAACTGCCTGCCTAATCCAAATCCACATAACCTTCCAAGTTAATCTTCTAATTCGCCTCATACTTGATCCTATAATCAACCGTACCCTTTAGGTACCTCAAAATATGCTTTGCAACAATCAGGGGAACATGTCTTGGATCTATTAGGAACTGGCTCAATGTGTTCACAGCAAATAAAATATCTAGTCTCGTATTCGTCAGGTACATCAAGGACCCAATCATCTGACGATACATCGTAGCATCAACCAACTCTGATGAAGCATCACTCAATAGCTTCAGCTTTGATGCCATAGGTGTGGTCATGGCCTTGCAGTCCATCATCTCGAACCTCTTCAGGATCTCTACTACATACTTCCCTTGTCCCAGGGATATTCCATGTGCATTCTGCCACACCTCCATGCCTAGAAAGTAATGCATCATACCTAAGTCCTTCTTCTCAAACTCAACAGCAAGCTTCCTCTTCGTGTTAGCAATCAATCCATCCTCACTTGTTACAAACAGGTCATCTACATATAGTAAGAGTATCATTGGGTTCCCTTCCTCGACCTTGTAGTAAAGGTTGGAATCTGCTTTACTTTAGGTAAATCCCAAACTAATCAAGAAGCTGTCAATTCTATCGTATCATGTCCTAGTTTCTTGTTTCAAACCATACATGGCTTTCTTCAATTTGCACAGATGAGTCTCCCTATCATGTGTCTCAAAGCCGAGTGGCTGCTCCACATACACTTCCTCTTCTACTACACCATTCAAGAAGGTTGTCTTGACATCCATCTAGTGTATATTCCATTTCATTACTACATCCATAGCAAGTACTGATCTGATGGAAGTGTATCTGGCTACAGGTGCAAAAGTCTCTTCATAATCTATTCCTTCTTTCTCGGAGAAGCCACGAGCCACAAATCTTGCTTTATATTTCTCTATGCTACTGTTTGCAGCATGCTTGATCTTGTAGATCCACTTGGAAGACACAACAGACTTCCCTTCTAGTCTTGGGACAACATCCTAGACATCATTCTTCATGATCGATTGGTACTCCTTGATCATAGCATCCTTCCATTCTTTCTTTTATGTCGCTTCTTCATAGTTGGAAGGTTCTTTATCAATGATGTCACATAATAGGGCTACATATCCGGAGTAGGATCTAGTTCTCTTCCTTTCTCTGTGCATTTATTCTGGATCCCCATATCTCTCTGCACCTTGGATAGCCTCTCGTACCCATGTAGGTTTACTGTTGTGAGGATTCTTCTCCTAAGGTGGATCTACAGGTTCTTGAGGTTCTTCTTCTTCTCTATCTTCTTTTGGAGTTGCTTCGTTCATAGGTGTATCTTGGATTCTTGGTACTTCTACTTCTTCAGGGTCTTCAGCAGGTTTCTTTCTGGATTTGTTTACTGAGTCTTCTTCAAATGTTATGTCTCTATTGATATCGATCTTCTTAAATCCTGGGAAATATATTCTGTAAGCCTTCAAGATTTCACTATATCCCACGAATATACCCTTCTTTCCTGAAGGATCTAACTTTGTCCTCTTTTCTTTTGGAATGTGTATGTACACTGGACAGCCAAATATTCTAAGATGACTGAATTTTGGTTTCTTGCTGGAGAAGACTTCTTCAAGTGTCTTTTTTTCAAGTACTCTATGTGGAGTACAGTTCTATACATACACATATGTTCTAGCAGCTTCTGCCCCCACATGGAGAGATCTTGATCATGAAGCATTGCCCTTGCAGCTTCCATGACCGTTCTATTCTTCCTTTCGGCAACCACATTCTATTGTGGATTATATGGAGTGGTCAACTCCCTCTTAATCCCTGAATCTCTGCATAATTCTTTGAATTCATTTTATGTGAATTCTCCACCATCGTATGATTGAAAGGTCTTGATTTTCTTTTCTGAGTGGTTCTCTATCAAAGCTTTGAATTCTTTGAACTTGTTGAATAGTTCATCTTTGTTCTTCAAGAAGTATATCCATGTCTTCCTAGAAAAATCATCAGTGAAAGAAACATAGTATACATACCCACTCAATGAACTGGATGACATCAAACCGCATACATCGAAGTGGATGATTTCCAAGATTCCTTCTTCATTGCTCTCGCTACTTGGAAATGTCTTCTTTGTGTTCTTTCCTTTCGCACATCCTTTGAAAACACCTTCATGCTTTGCCTGTATTTCTGGAAGACCTTAAACAGCTTTGCTTGCAAGTGGTAGTGCCCTATAATGCACATGTGCAAGCCTTCTATGCCATAGTTCACTTGGCTCTACTGATTCATGGACCAATGTTTGTTCTAGTTGGCCCTTTAGTTTGTATAAGCCTCCCTTTTGCTCTCCAATCACTACTGCATCATCTATAGTCTTTCCCTTTGGCCACATAAGGACTTGGCCATCTAAAAATGCAACCCTTATTCCTTTTGCATCCAATGCAGATATGGAGAGGAGATTCTTCTTTAGTCCTGGTACAAACAAGACATCCTTTATCTTCATAGACTTTCCAGAGTCTAGCTTATAGGAGGATTCACCACTACCTTTTATGGGATACTGGTATTCATCCCCAAGTTTCACCTTGTGAGGTGACCCATGTTCGGATAGTTTTACAAAGAATTCCTTGAATCCTATCATGTGTTTGGAAGCCCCAATGTCTATAATCCAATCATTGCTTCCATGTGTGACAGTTCCCATGAGGGCAGAAATCAGAACATACTCTTCATCACTTGAAGAATATTCACTTTCTTGTTTGACTCTTTTCCTTGGAGGATCATCATCCTCTGTAGTGTGAGCATGATGTTTTATTTTGTCCTTCTTCTTGTGAGAGCCACCTTTGTTTCTAGGACAATCTCTGGCAAAGTGTCCTTCTTCATCACATGTATAGCATCTGAATTTAGATAGATCTTTGGTAGATCTTCTAGGGTTATCTTTCTGGTGAGAGTTCTTACCTCTGTGATAGTATGTTATGTTTTTCTTGGAGTGTACTATGAGAGCTTGATATTCACTTCCCATCTTCTCTTCTCGAGCTACTATTCAAGCTTCTTCTTGTGAGAATTCCTCCCATGGTCTACTGAAGGTGACTAGCTTTCTTATAGCACAAATCCCTTGAATGAAAGAGTCCCATGACCTAGGGAGACCATTCAAGGTGGTCATCACAATTTCTGCATTCTCTACTTCTTCATCTACTGCTTCAAGATGTTCTTTGATCTGCGAGACCCTTGTAAAGTATGACTGTATGGTCTTTGCATTTTGGATCTTCACATTCTTCAGTTGATTTCTCAAGTTCAACTTCCTGTTTATTTTCTTCCCTTCAAATATCTTGGTCAGGGAATCAAACATTTATGTAGGTGTCTTTAGGGAGGACAGTTGTGGTATGAGGTGATCCTTGATTGAATTAGCAATAATCCTCTTAGCCATGACCAATTTATTTTTGTGTAAGGCCTTAGCCTCATCTCCCTCTGGAACTGGAGCCTCTCCACTTATGTAGGAGTCCAATTCATTTTCTTCTAGGACCAAGGAGATCCTATACATCCAGGATCAGAATTAAGTTGTCATCTCCCTCAAGCTTTTCATCAAGCTTGGTGTGATGAGACATCTTAACAGAGAACCTCAAATGGAAATACAAAAGATTTAGATTTTACCAATTTGAGAAGCTGAAAACTGGATCTGGAGTTGATCTTCTGCAGTGTTGGTTTTCTGGTTCCAGGGAAAATTAGGGTTTGACTTTCCCAGAGTTCTACCTGTTGTTGTTGCAACCACCATCCCAGAAAAAATTTACTTTTTAGGGCCCCCTACAAGTTTCTAGTTTTTTAGAAAGCCTTGAAGAGTTTATCTTTACCTTGCAAAAGTTGCTTCATGACTTAGTTTTTGCAAAAGAAAACTTCTTTTTTCCACCCGATGCATCGGATGAACTCATGAAGTTCATCCGATGTATCGGAGGAGTTGTTCGAAGGCTTGTCAAATATGTGTTTCTTACATTTTCATAAGTCTCACAAAAGTCTCTCGATACATCAGATGTACCTTGGTCTATGGCATCATAAAACATTTTTTGATGCTTCCCGGTTGATTATCAGAAGTCTTTCCAATGCATCGAGCCATCTTGTTGTTTCATTTTTCGATGTCCGCAGAAGAGTTTGATTTTTCCACCTGTTTTGATTATTTGTCTCTAAGTTTTTGCCGACGTTTCAGATCCATAGTCTAATGCATAACCGATATATTCCCTAACAATATTCCGATGTCAGTGTGGGTGTTAGTTGTTTCTCTTGCCGATGGATATTTAATCCTTTTGACCCTTTTCAGCAGCTTATTTCATAGCAACCCTATTAACATCAGGCATGTTCCTTTTTTTCATCTGAAGATTTCACCTTTGCTCGAAGGATCAGTCCTGATATGACTATTGGTGCCAACGGAGTTTCCCACCCGAGGCCCATTTATCATATGCTTACCCTCATTTTAAGCCTAATTAATCCCATCAGGAGATATTTCACGGTTATTTTTGGCTATTTGAACTCTGCAGAGCTGTCAGTCGACTGAGCGAGTCTAGCTAGCGAGGATCATGCTTTTTCTGGGTCTTATCAGTAGCCAGGTAGGATCTTACTCACTACTTTTCATGTTGCTTGGTGGTTCATGTTGTAGCGACTTGGTAGGGTTAGGTTCTCCCATTTTCGTGGGGGGTATTTAGACTTTGAGATCATCATTATTTTTGTGAAGCTTTGTTCTTGATTTAACCAGGGATTCTGGTTTTCTTGCCTACCCCAGCCATTATATCCCAACTCCTGCCATGAAAGTGGCAAGATTGCAGCCATTGGTCGGTTGGAATAGGCATTTTGCGGAGTTTCGTGGGAAGAAATTTCCATTTAGGGTGAAAACCCTGGTTAACCATGAGGGTTTTTCCTCCTGGGCATCTTCGAGTTTTTCCTTTCTCGTCGATGGTGTTGACATTGGTATACTCAGAGGGATGCATTATCATGGTGAGAAACTTAGGGCCTATGTAGTAGAGTACTTACATGTGACCCATGTCCAGTCCTCCTCTAGAATTCTTTAAGCCTGTTTTTTATTTTTCATTTTCAAGAGAGCGCGTTTTAGGGTGGAAGCAAAAGTTTGCTCAATATGCATTATGATGATTCGGTAAAATTTTCTAGTTAAAAATGATTCTGTTTATTGTAGAATTTATCAATTGCAGTTATATTTTTTGGAATATATTGAATCTAACATGTTGTCGTATGATCAAAACAACCTCATATCTTATATAGAAATATGCCTCGGAAAGGGAAAAAGAAGGTGCAAGCCGCGGACGAGGATCCAGAGATAGAGATTATAAAATGAGTTGAAGTTATATATGAAGATACCAAGGTTGTCACGGGCATCGAACCTGAGTGAGTACAAGTGGGGGGATATCTACTGAACGATCACTAATCAAAGCATCCCAAATACAGGGTTAGAGGATTTACCGATATATGCCAATATGGAGAGATCAGCGATCATGAAGGTTGCCACACAAATGGAGCTGTTTCCGTGTGTAGAAGCAATAGGATAGATCCTCCCGAAGGATGGTGTAACCAAAATGATTTTGTCAAATACTGAAGGACAAGGTTATGCCTCTTATAGCCCAGCTTATGTAGCTCAGGCATGCAAGCTACCTACCCCTCAAAAGTATCTAACAGAAGAATGGTTAAAAGGTCTTGACCTAGATGTTTTGGACAGTGTTTGAAGAATGATGGTTCTCGGGAAGCATTTTCATACAAGGCTGTTCGAGGAATATGAAACTGCACACCTGCGCACTCCTTATAGGTTGATAGCATTAATGTTCAACATGATCTTTGGACAAACAAATGGAAAGAATTACAAATTGAGTTGGGTACCAGTGATCTTCTTTGTGGCCACTCAAGGCACCATTTTTAACTGGGCCAATATAGTATCCAATAGTTTGTCCTCATGCATAAGCACAGTGCTTGGAGGAGTCTTACAAAAGAAGTCAGAGTTCTATATGAGCTCTTTTTTTATTGATTGTATTATGTGCACACATCCGTTCCCATCCATATAGCAATATTGAATTTTGGGTGTAGAACAGCAGTCAGATTAAGCACTGCCATTGAGAAAACTATTGAAAAATGTGTTGAATTCTACAAAGGCATACATTTTTTCTACAATCAGTGCATGATTCTAACAAGCACCCCGGATCAAGATTTCCCAGTCAGGGAGGAACATCTGAAGAACTTGCAAGAGAGGCTGCTAAAAGGAGAAGAAAGTTTATCCAAGCTTGAAGTTGTTAGTGAGGAAGACATCGGGATCTGGATTGTCCAAGCTTCAGGCCACAAACTCCTGTTAGAGGAATCTTTGAGGCAGAATGTACCTAAAGTGAAGGAAATCGAGTCTCAGCTTTCAAAGCATGAAGTGGCACTGCGTATATTGGAGCATGCATAATATTGGATCATTAGTGAAGAAGCACAAGCATGGAGCGTTTTTATTAAGATACCAGTTGGGCCCATTTGAATTTTTTCTTATTCACTAGCTAAAGATTACACAATTTTGCATTTATTCTATTTTAGTATGCACTAAAAGACAAAAAAATTGTAAAGGAAGAGTCGAGGAAGCCCAAAAGGTTAGGGAAACTCAAGAGTCATTTTTAATTTGTATAATTATAGGTAAAGTAGATGTAGAAAGGACTTTTTTACTGACATAGTTGTTGAAGCTTATTGTAAGAAGAACTATTTCCTTTTATAATGAAGAAGATGGAATTTTGCTGGAAAGGGTGTTGCATAAGTCTCAAAGCATGTTATGTAAAGCTAAATGGAGAACTATTTCTTGTTTAGTAGTATATACAATCTGTGAGATCGTTCCTAACTTTTTAAACTACTTCTGAGTTATGACTGATTTTGCATTATGTAATGAATCTTATGCAACAATGAATGATGAATTTTTCAATGTCATGGAGCTATCTCTGTTTTAATTTTCTGTTGTGTGTATGTGTTTTGGATTTATCAGCTATCTATAGAATACTTTATGCAACCCACACAGTACATTGTTCATTTCTATTTTTAACCAATATTTCTCCTCGGGGATAGGTTAGAATAGATTAGTTGTTCTTTCTGTTACTTTCATTTAATATTAGGCACTTGCATTCCATACCTAAAAATATATATAAATGGTGGATCGGGCTGCAATCGGTAAAAGAGATTTTAAAAATTTCACCTTAACTCTACGGTAACCGAACCGCAAACCAGACGGGTTCCCTATACCAAACAGTAAATGATCTATTTGGGAACGATTATTGGGGAGAATCCCTACTATCGGTAGCTAGGATTTTTCCAAGCATCAACAGATTTTGGCGCTAGATGGAGGGTCTCCAGTCTCCAGTGCATGGCTAGCACAAAAAATCCGTTTTCTCGAGAATATTCCACCAGTGACAGTTCTAAAACCATTCTACACAAGGACCCCAGTCCTGAAAGAAAAGTTGATCCTGAGTTCCTTTATCCTATTTCTCTCGAAGTAGTTAAAGACCTAATAAGAATTACAAGGTCGTATGCAAAGAAGCTTAGAGGATTTCCGAACATCCCTGAATTACCTAGAAGACAGGCTCACGAGAAAGAACGCCCTTTTGTAGAAGATTTAGTGTTAGTGAGGGATTTTGAACTGGTGTATTTAACCTTATAGGAAATTGTCCAACCCCTTAATCAATTGGGACCTGATTCCCCGTCTCACTCACCTTTTCGAACCCCTTTTCAATCTCCACCTTAGTCTCCACCTCGAATCATGGCTAGGAATGTAGATGGAAATGCACCTGTAAATCCAAATGCTAATCAACCACCTCCACCAGCAGCTTGGAGGGCCAGAACGCCTCTTAACTTGGATGCTCCATTACATAATTTACCTGCACATCCTGAGAAGTCATTACCCAAGTTTGACCCTACATAGGTGTTAACCCGAAAAATCCCTCACTCAGCTATACATGGCCTACACCACCCAAGGACACCCATGATCAACCCTCGTATCACTCCATTAGACCCCCACACCCTCAAAAAGGCTTAAGAATGAAGAAAAGGGCTTAAAAACCCCAAAAAGGAGCCTAAATAACTCTCTTAGGGGCTAAAGCCTCCAAAAAGGGGCTAAAACCCCTCAAAGGAGCCTAAAACCCTAAAAGGAGCTAAAGTTAGGGCGAAAGGGGCTAAAATATCAAAAAAGGGGCTAAATCCCAAACCAAGGGCTTAAAACCCTAAAACCCCAAAAAAAAGCTATAAAAGGAGGGTGGGGGGTCACTCTCAAAGAACTCCTCTCTTACATACTATTATGCTGCCCATGGATGCCTTGAGACTCTTTGCCTCTCAAGCCAGCAACATCCCCCTCTCTTCCACTCATCTTCCCCATTGAGCCATAGCTCTTCCATTACTGAGTGAGATAGGGAGGTGCTTCTTCCAGCCAGGGCATGGTGGCCCATTTCACCAAAGGAGAGGTATAACCTAGTTTTGCTTATGTATTTACTTTAGTAGTTTAGTTGCTTCTAACCAATATTTTTTTGCAGGCTTGCTTCTTATCTTGTTTTGTAGGTTTATTTTTGTTTAATAGTTTTTTGCAAGTTATTGGAAGCAGAACCCTAACCTTGTTTGCAGAGGGGCTCTCCATCTTTGCTTTTCTTTCTATCTAATTTCATTTCAGTTTTTCTTTCCTGCATTTCTCCACACAGGAACCTACCCTTCCATCCTATAGATGAAAGGGAGCCATTCTTGCCCCTGTAGCAAGGAGAAATACCTGCTACAGAACTGGCGACCATACCAAGTCGATCCCACAGGATCCCTGGTTCAGTTTTTTGAAATTTCAATTTTTTTCGGTTTATGCCCTAATTTTTAAAATTTCTTGTTAGATCTAGGTTAAAACTTGTTTAAATTCAGTTTTTGTTGTTGCTGAAGCCTCTGCAAGGAAAATCCGAGTCTATTTGTCCACAGTACAGGTTACCGTCGGCCAGATCTAACTCAAGATCAGCAAAACCCCAAATCCGGAGCAGGTCGCACTTATTGGGCCTGAACAGGGGATGAGGTCGCTCTTTTAGGCCTCACAGGTGCAGCCAAGTCACCTTTTTTCCCCTGAAAGGTGCGACTTCACTCAGAAAGGTAGACTGCTTCTATCTATGAAATCTGTGTGACCCCCTCGCCTGTTTCTGGAAAAATTTTGCGACCCCCTCACCAAATTTGACCTGAAACGTGTGGTCTATCAATCAGAGGTTAATTTTCAGCTTATTAGGGACTATTAGTGCGGCTCAGCTGCCTCTGTCCAGCACAGTAGTTACATTTCTGTTTCTGTTGTAATTTACTACAATTTCATGTACAAACAAAGTGTAAATTCAAAAAAAAAATTAATGGCTTAATGAATGTAGCTTAACTCAAATTGACATAAAATTAACGATCTTTCTTACCCTTCCTCCTCTACCGAGTCATCACCCTTCAGGGTATTCTGGGATACGACGAAGGGCATAACTTGTATAGTAATAGGCCCTTCACTAAATATTGTTCTAAACCATTAAAAATGAATGACCTGGAAGGTAGAGGGGGTAGAGAAGGAGGGCTTCTCATGGAGCTAAGCGTCCTCCCTGTTGACCAACCTTATATCCGGGAGGTGACCTATGGATCTACGGATGGGATTAGTCCCATTGTGTTGAGAGCCCAGCACCTTCTCTTGGTCAAAGAAGAATATAGGTGTAACGTAGTCACCTAGTTAGGCCATCAAAATTCAAGGTAAAAAATTGTATATGTTTACAAATTTCTATTTATTTACTGCTTGTACACACAATGATATGAACTCTATGACATATTCATAAACCACTTGCATCCACCTGATAATAGAAAGACAGAAAAACATATACACCATACCACGTAATCAACCCAACTCAGTTCATGACGCTGAGAGAGCCCTTAAAATTTATCAATTTACATTAAGTTCAAAAAATCTATAGTCTTTGAGGACATAACTCCCTGACTGCCTTAACCGTGGGAAGTACTTGGGCTCAGATCAGAAACTCATTGTGAGGAGTACCACGGGAACCCCAAAGTAGTTGGTCGCTGAGAGGAATTGCCAAGCGAAACGAGCATTAATGACCCCCACCGATTGAGTAGAAACGCCCATGAGGAAAAATCCAAGCGTTGTCTTCTGGTAGTCTTGGTGGCCAAGTCACCTATAGCCAATAGGAAGCCATTGAAACTGGGGTCCAAAAATCATTCCCACCAGTTTGATAAACATCTAACACAATTGATCCCCCACGCTCTTCCTCATGCCTAAGAGGTGAACCACCACAATTTGGAACATTGAACCAACACTGTCGAGACCATTCTCGATGACCTCTCACACCATCAGAAGGCCACATAGCCTCTGATTCAAATTCAGACCCATATCGGTCTGAACCAGACCTTCATACTGCACCATCAAGCCCCATGGCTGGTGCAAATCCGGATCCATTTTTCGGCATAGCCATAGCTAGTGGACCCATGTCCACACCACAAATTATCACCAACAACCCTGCAGGTGGCCCCAGCATGGTCATGCAAAGTGTCATTAGTCAGCTGCCACCACCCATAGTAACCACTCAAGTTGTCCCACCTGCAACACTTGCGGGCAGTGGACCTTCCACATACACTGCCCCTCCTGTCACACAGGGAGGCAGTGCCCCTTCCACATACACTGCCCCTCCTGTCACACAGGGAGGAAGTGCCCCTTCCACATACACTGCCCCTCCTGTCACACAGGGAGGCAGTGCCCCTTCCACATACACTCCCCTTCCTGTCATACTTGGGGGTAGTGGCCCGTCAACCCACACTGCCCCCCCCACCACACTTGCGAGCATTGGCCCATCTACAATGGTGCCACCATAAGTGCCCCCAACCATGCAGGTGCATTATGCACCTGCAAACCCCGCCACCATCGCTGCCCTATCTCACATTAACCTGGGGTCAAACCTGCCCTTCATGGCTCATCTCAACTTCCCTGATTTGGCTTGATTGACAAATGACCCCATCCACCACCAAACATTTTGGCCTCCCATGCCAACCAAGCTACCATCAGACATTCCCAAGTTTGAAGGCAAGGTAGGGGAGTGCCCCCAAAACCACATCATGACATTCCATCTATGGTGCTCGTCAAATAGCATCGTAGACGATTCCATCAGGCTAAGGCTAGTCCAACACACCCTAACAGGTGCTACTGCCAAGTGGTACATTGAGCTACCGTAAGACAAGTACCTAGATTTCAACTCCTTAGCTTTCATGTTCCTATAGTATTTCCAACTCCCTGTCAGATATGACGAAGGGGTGGAGATCCTGTTATCCTGTCACCATAACACTGCAACACATATAACCGACCACATCCATGAGTGGCAGTGACATCGTAGTTTTTGCAAAATCCAACTTGACGACGAGATCTTCTTGGATTGGTTTCTCAAAACCTTGCTCCCACCCATAGCAAAGGACGTTGCATCCGAACGTCCTCAATCCAAAGAGGAGGCCATACTGAAAGCCCAACAGTTTGACCTGATCTATGCTCAGTCTGGATACCTGTGCACCGTCATTCCAAACGCTCCCCATCTGGGTACCTCCTACTGAGTTGCACCGGGGGCATCCCATGCTGTAGATGGCATCATAGGCTCAGTCTCCCAACAACCACAGCATCGTCCGACACCACCTGCAGTTCCACCACAACCAAGAAACACTGCTAGTGTTGCTTACCAAAACAAAACTCTGGACTATGCTAGAATGATGTCCCAGTCCGGAGCAACAACTTCCTATGCACAACCTGCGCCACCGTAGCAGGCTCAGGCCATGGAATGGACAACACAGTAGTACGCAGGGCAAATTCCCACATTTGTGGCACCGTATCCCACCCAAATTTATTATGCACCACGAGTGCAAGCGGTTCAAGCCCCCACCCCTGCTCAACCCGCTCCGTTGGGACAAGTATTTGCACAACAAAACTGTCCCAACCAGCCTGCCCCCAACAATCAACAAGGGAAAGCTATAAATAATCGGCCCTGGAACCAAGCCAATAACCAACCGTAGGGAGGCAGTCAACAACCAAACCCTCCCAACAATGCCGTAACAAATTGACCTGCCCAAAACCCCCCATGACCAAATGCACCTAGACGCAACGCCCCATTGCGCACAAACCAACCGTGCACACTCTGTGAGGTCTATGGGCACTACACATTTGAGTGTCCCCTCATGGGTCGCGCTAAGAAGGCCATTCAAAATGAGGCCCAACAGGCCGCCAACGCTACGAACCAAGCCCAACCCAACCTGGCACCATAAGGACCACCCCCCATGGTGCTTCAAAACCCACTACCAGTCCAAGTATTGGTGGCAACCGCACCCCCTCCCCAAATCAATCCCAATGCTTTGGGGGCACCTCCCACAGTAGAAACAGGTGTCCACCACCTTCTATCCATGATGACTGAAGAGGTTAACCTACAAACCAAACGGAATCAGTATAGTACCACCACCAAAATCGCCGACACATCAACAGCATCTACATCCAAATCGGTCAATGCACCTGTTCAGTTACCCCCTTTTCCTCACCCCCCCATATGCCGAGTGGCCAACAATGCCACAGCTAGAGCTGCTTTTAGCTATAGCATTATGGATGATTTGGCCCAAACACCAACGGCCATGTCTGCTCTGGAGGTACTCAAAATGTGCCCAACACAGCGGAAAGCATTACTAGCCGCCCTTGGGACTGTAGACCCCTCTGAATCCAAGTTAATCACATTCAACATGGAGAACAGAGAACCACGCATGCCATCCACCATCGCCTTCCAAATCCTGGTATCTATCTAGAATTTGGTCGTGCACCGGTGCATAGTGGATGAGGGGGAATCCATATGCATTATGTCCACCTTGGTTTTGCAGAAACTTGGATCCCCAATTCTGCAACCATCCTCCATAACTCTGTGGGCTTATGATGGCCATCCCACTAAATCCCAAGGAATCCTCCCCCATGTCCCCATCACATTAGCCGGGAAGACAGTGTTGATTGACATAGAGGTCGACAATGCTCAACTGGACTATAACCTTCTCCTCGGAAGAAGTTATATGTACGCCATGAGAGCGGTCGCATCAACTGTCTTCCGTCTCATGATGTTCCCTCACGAAGGGAATATTGTGACGGTTGATCAACTCACTTATCACGATCCACAAGGGTTAATGGCACCCGCCAACGTTATCTCGACCATCACCACCATTGAGCCGCAAGGGACAACCACACACGCCAATGTTGTCCCTACAATCAACACCATGGTTGACAACACACCAGCCTCCCCAGTGTTGAATGTGGGCCCTGGGTTGTTTTTCGATACCACCATGACAGCTCATTTCCCCTTAGTTTCACCACCACCGACACAAAATGAGACTACAGACATGTGCATGGTCTCATCCAGCACCGCTGCACCCAAACTACCAACGCAGCCGCAGCCGCAGCCCCAACCCCAACTACAACATCGTCTGCAGCCGCAATACCAACAGTAGCTGCAACATCATCCACAGCAGCAATATTATGTGCAACCGCACCCACAACCTCACCCCCACATACAACCATTAAGGAGTTACCTGGGCTCATCTCCAGTCCATACGATTCCCTTCCTCTTTCCCCCACTTGGTGTCATGAGCAAGCCAGTAATGGCCACCTTAAGCCTACCCAACTTTACATTGAGAATTCTGGTGTGGTATCTTGATCCACCAGCTCAACCACCAATGCCCTAGGTTGTTTTAACCCCGGTGCAATCCATTGCGGTCGAGTCTCACCCTCCACCCAGCCTGCAAAATCCAACCGCCGCACCCAAAAAGGGCCAGAAGCAAGAATGCAAAAGCTACTGCAGAGCCGCAGTAAGTCCTGCCTTGCGTCGTCTGCGAGCAACACGGCCACCCAACTCAGAATTGCCCTGAAATCCCCATGATCCGTGCGCATTTGGATGCCATGGATACAAACAAAAACATCCCCGTGGTCGAACTCCCAACCGCGTCGATAATCAGAAACAATGCATTGAGAACAAACCATGCTTGCACCCTTTGCAGATTGTATGGACACTATTCTCACCATTGCCAAGACTTGCCTGAATTTCGAATTGCTTTAGCTGACCTCTGTCAACATTCCCTTGAGTCTGAGATCACCCTGATCGAAGAAGTCCACCCCCCACCTCCTTCTTCAGACACCATGTCCATTTACATGATGTCTAGTTCAACTGACCCGCTTATCTCCACCTCCAACGACGGTCCATCGGACCTGTCTCTTCATTTCTTTCGCAACAATGAGGAGATACTTGAAGCTCTAACCACCCCAGAATACCCATGGGATGACATGCACCATCGCTCGTTCTTCCTCCTTGAAGAACTTGTGTCGCAGTCTGACCAGTTTTCTATGGAGACCAAAGATTTCATTTATGGAAAAGTCGACTGGTTCAAAAACCCCATTCCGGCACCAGACGCCTTCGAAGAAGGGAACATGGCCAACATTTCACCCACCGTCAAAATCAACATCTCAACCAATCCTGAGATTGTTGAAGAAATCATGCTAGGGCATCTTGCTCCCCAGAAGAGGTTGCTGCCTACAAAGCTCTCTTCCAAGAATTTTGCGATATCTTTGCCTGGTCGTACACTGAAATGCTTGGGTTGGATCCATCAATCATGAAGCACCACATCGACACTTGGCACGATGTGGCCCCCGTACGCTAAAAGCAACTGCCCATCCATCCTTCGAAAGTGGCCACAGTCAAAGCCAAGATAGAGAAGCTATGCACAGCCGGCTTCATCTACCCCATTGCCTATACCACTTGGGTTTCTAATCCTGTTCCCATGAACAAAACACAGGGTACCATTCGCATTTGCATATACTTCCGCAACCTCAATGGGGCATGTCCGAAAGACAACTTCCCAACACCCTTCATCGATCAGATCATCGATGCATGCACCAAACATGAGGCCTTTTCCTTCATGGATGGATTTTTCGGCTATAACCAAATCCAGATCCAGAAAGAAGACCGCTATAAGATGGCATTCACAACCCCATGCAGCACATTCATGTATCTAGTCATGCCCTTTGGCCTAAAAAACGTTGGAGCCACCTTCCAGCACGCCATGACATACTATTTCCATGACCTAATTCACATCATCTTGGTCCACCTGGATGACCTTACCGCTTGATCACCAAAACAAGCACAACACATAGACAACTTGTGACAAGTCTTTTTATGTTGTCGCAAGTACAAAATTCGCCTGAATCCCCTCAAGTGCGTTTTTTGTGTCCCAGCAGGCCGTCTACTCGTATTCATCGTATCCCACAAAGGGATAACGGTAATCCCCTCAAAGTTCAGGCTATCCTCAATCTTCCTTCCCCAAAAACTCGACACCAACTACAGATCCTCCAAGACAAGGCCAACTTCCTTCACCGCTTTGTACCTAAGTATGCAACAAAAGCTTATGGATTCATTCGCCTGCTCCGCACAAAAATCCCCTTTGTGTGGGATCAGCAAGCACAAGAATCATTTGATGCACTCAAACCAGCCTTGGCTTCTACACCATTACTCTCAGCACCAGACTTCACTTCAGACTTCATTCTCTATGTGTCGGCCTCGGACAACGCCATCGCCTGAGTCTTGGTCAAAGAAGACGATGCTCTCCATGAGCACATAATTTACTACGTCAGTCAGAAGCTAACAGGACCTCCACTACAGTATTCACCCAGGGAGAAATTGGCCCTCGCTGTCGTCTTCTCGGCTCAGAAGTTGCACCACTACATCATCGCAGACCATACTTGTGTAGTGGCTGATTCAAACCCAATGGGGTACCTCTTAAGTCACCACCTTCTACAAGGTCGAGCAGCTAGGTGGGTAGTCATCCTCCAAGAATTCGACCTAGAGTTTGTGTCTCCAAAAAGCACAAAGGCACTCGCGTTGGCCACGCTCGTGACCAATCTACCTCCATTAACCATGTCGTTCCCCCCCAATGATGATCTCCTCGATGACTTGCTATTCATCATATCCACAGAAGACCCATGGTATGGGGACATCCTTCTCTATTTACAAACACAAAATTTTGCAACACACTTAAACCATGAGGATAGGCGACACATCTGACATCAAGCCATTCGCCACTTGCTGAATGGATATGTCATGTATCATCGAGGCATTGATACCATCCTACGTTGCTGCCTCACCCATCACGAGGCTGATACCATCCTCAACGACTATCATAGGGGATCATGCGGTGGCCACTTTTTAGGCCTGGCAACCGCCCAAAAGAGTTTACATGTCGGCCATTTCTGGCCCTCCATCTTCACTTATTGCATAGAGGTAGTCAAGCATTTCCATAGGTGTCAGCTCTTTTCCCCAAAAGCAAGAACCCCCCCTGCACCCTTACACCCCATAGTCACAGTCGGGCCCTTCTGCAAATGGGCAATCGACTTCATGACAATCAACCCCGTTTCGGCTAATGGTCATAAATACATCATTATGGCAGTTGATTACTTCACTAAGTGGGCAGAGTCCATGCCCACATTTGATTGCAAAGCTGAAACCGCAGCGCGCTTCTTCTTTAACCATGTTATTTCACGATTTGGTGTTCGTAAACAATTAGTCTCAAACCATGGAGCACACTTTCAAGACATCGTATGGGCTGAATTATCAACTATATTGAAATCCGAACACCAGTACTCATCTTCCTACTACCCCCAGGGAAATGGCCAAGTTGAAGCAGTCAACAAGATCATCAAAACAATGCTCCAAAGGATGGTGGGAAACCATAAAACCAATTGGCATCACATGCTATTCTCCACCCTATGGGCTTATCATACATCCACAAAAACTGCAACCGGTTTCACCCCTTTTCGCCTAGTACATGGCGTTGAATCAGTACTCCCTATAGAGTGCCAAATCCCATCTCTCCGCCTTGTAGTAGAACTTCTCCCTGACACTTTGCCTTTAAAAGAATGACTCCTCCAACTCAAGCAAACCATAGAAGACCGTCGAGTTGCCCTCCAAGCCATTGAAGAAGCGAAAACATGGTCAAAGGTCCACTATGACTCCCATGTCCACCCTTGCACCTTTAGCGAAGGGGATATGGTTCTAGTCTACGACCAACCCAACAATAAGTTGGGCAAAGGCAAGTTTGAGTCGATGTGGTATGGCTTGTATGTCATCCACCATTGCCTAGGAAAAGGGGCATACACCCTTATTGACTATGATGGACAACTCTTGGAGAACCCCCACAATGGGCTCTACCTTAAGATATTTTACGCTTAACATCACCAATGAGTCGCTTCATTTTCTTTTCTTGTTTTTCAACGTTTTTTACCACAAGTTAGGGGCAGCACCATTAGCTGCTAATCCAAAGTCACCCAGAACCTGCCAATCCAAAGTCACCCAATTTAATGTGTAAATGACAAACTAAGGTGCTCTTGATTCCCATATCTCCCTTATTTCAATATTTAATTCCTCCTCCCCAACCTAGGGAACTAGTAGGTGGGTGAAACATTGTCAACTAGTAGTCTCATTTGTTAGATTTTTATCCATTTCAGCAATATGATCTTAGGATCCTATCTGAGAGAATAACATGCACAAAAATCAATCATAAGAGACAATAGACACAAAGATTTTCCTAGGGGAAACCATAAAGGAGAAAACCCCGCAACTTCCTTAGAGATAGAATAAGGACCAATGGAAGTAGTAAAACCCAAAGACAGAAAAGATGATCTCCACCAGTTGTTCTCCCTCTTACCCCAGCTCCTTCTCTCTCACTCATGCACTACAACTGAGTGTGAGTGTCTGTGTAATAAATAGAGAGGCTCACTCTCTATTTATACTAGTTTTTTAATTAACAATAACTTTCCAAGGCCGACTTCTATAGGAGAGTCTAATAACCCTAGTGCCCCACAACAGCGGGGACTTTAACCCCTAATCAACAAGGAGGGTTAACCTCTATGACTTTACATGACTTGTTTGCATTAATGATTCTCCTGATAGGAACATTGGGGACCAATCAAATACAATATATGAGATACATAAGTGAATACATTCTGAAGTTACAAATACATCAACACTCCCTCTTAACTAGGAATGTATTCTCTTGACACAATTCATCAGTTCAAGTCTTCGTCACTGGATCATCATCAAGGTTGGATCATCACCAAATCATCATCAAAGTCGGATCATCACTGGATCATCAATAAATATGGATCATCAACAAAGTTGGATCATCAACACTACTTCCACTATCCCAAACAAATGGTGTTATCTCTCAATTCTACTCGTCACAGGAAGTTCTATAGAGCCGGCCCTTTTTCATGTTGGTTGTAGGCCTAGCCTCCATGTAGGTCTTCATATTCTTCAACACTTATATCTGACCATGGGAAGAACACACCCCACAACCATGTGAGAAAGGCCCTCCCAGCACTCACATTTGACCATGGGAGGAACACATCCCGCAACCATGTCATAAATGCCCAGCACTCACATCTGACCATGGGAGGCCCATCCTGCCACCATGTCAAAATTTCCTAGCACTTATATCTAACCATGGGAGGAACACATCCTGCAACCATGTCGGAAAGGCTCAGCACTTATATCTAACTAGGGGAGGAACACATCCCGAAACCATGTCAGAAAGGCTCAGCACTTACATATGACCATGGGAGGAACACATCCCACAACCATGTCAAAAAGGCTCAACACTTACATCTGACCATGGGAAGAAGACATCCTGCAACCATGTCAAAAAGGATCCGCACTTACATATGACCATGGGAGGAACAGATCCCGCAACCATGTTAGAAAGGATCTGCACTTACATATCACCATTGGAGGAACACATCCCGCAACCATGTCAGAAAGGCTCTCGACTCAGAAGTTGCACCACTACATCATCGCAAACCATACTCGTGTAGTGGCTGATTCAAACCCAATGGGTACCTCTTAAGCCGCCGCCTTCTACAAGGTCAAGCAGCTAAGTGGGTAGTCATCCTCCAAGAATTCGACCTAGAGTTCATGTCTCCAAAAAGCACAAAGGCACTTGCATTGGCCACTCTCATGACCGATCTACCTCCATTAACCGTGTCATTCCCCCCCAAGGATGATCTCCCCGATGACTTCCTATTTGTCATATCCATAGAAGACCCATGGTATGGGGACATCCTTCTCTATTTACGAACACAAAATTTCACGACACACTTAAACCATGAGGATAGGCGACACATCTGACATCAAGCCATTCACCACTTGTTGATTGGATATGTCATGTATCATCGAGGCATTGATACCATCCTATGTTGTTGCTTACCCGTGATGAGGCTGATACCATCCTCAACGACTGTCATAGTGGAGCATGCAGTGGAAACTTTTCAGGCCTGGCAACCACCTAGAAGATTTTACATGTCAACTATTTCTGGCCCTCCATCTTCACTGATTGCATAGAGACAGTCAAGCATTGCCGTAGGTGTCAGCTCTTTGCCCCAAAAGCAAGAACCCCCCTTGCACCATTACACCCCGTAGACACAGCCGAGCCTTTCTGCAAATGGGAAATCGACTTCATGACAATCAACCCCATTTCGGCTAATGATCATAAATACATCATTATGGCAGTCGATTACTTCACTAAGTGGGCAGAGTCCATGCCCACATTTGATTGCAAAGCTGAAACCGCAGCGCGCTTCTTCTTTAACCCTGTTATTTCAGGATTTGGTGTTCCTAAGCAATTAGTCTCAAACCATGGAGCACACTTTCAGGACACCGTATGGGATTAATTGTCAACCATTTTGAAATTCAAACACCAATACTCATCTTCCTACTACCCCCAGGGCAATGGCCAAGTTGAAGCAGTCAACAAGATCATCAAAACAATGCTCCAAAGGATGGTGGGAAACCATAAAACCAATTGGCATCACATGCTATTCTCCGCCCTATGGGCTTATCGTACATCCACAAAAACCGCAACCAGTTTCACCCCTTTCCGCCTAGTACATGGCGTTGAATCGGTGCTCCCTATAGAGTGCAAAATCCCATCTCTCAGCCTTGTAGTAGAACTTATCCCTGACACTTTTCCTTTAGAAGAACGACTCCTCCAACTCAAGCAAACCATAGAAGACCGTCAAGCTGCCCTCCAAGCCATTGAAGCAGTGAAAACACTGTCAAAGGTCCACTATGACTCCCATGTCCACCCTTGCACCTTTAGCGAAGGGGATATGGTTCTAGTCTATGACCAACCCAATGATAATTTGGGAAAAGGCAAGTTCGAGTCGATGTGTTATGGCTCGTATGTCATCCACCATTGCCTCGAAAAAGGGGCATACACCCTTATTGACTCTGATTGACAACTCTTGGAGAATCCCCGCAACGAGCTCTACCTTAAGATATTTTACGCTTAACATCACCAATGAATCGCTTCATTTTCTTTTCTTGTTTTTCAATGTTTTTTACCACAAGTTAGGGGCAGCACCATTAGCTGCTAATCCAAAGTCACCCAGAACCTGTTCAAGACACCTCTCACAACTCCGGGCCCAAATTTCCATCTTCTTATGAGACCATCATCTCATGTTTAACAAATAAATTTTGGGACCATTTCCCACAAGTCGCCTTGATTTACGAGCCATAGCATGACAATGCAAGTGTCCACAGACCTGTACTTGTGTCACTCTTGCCTACCTCTACTCATGCGGGTTTTCGGGCCACCGCCCATTAAGGGTCACCATGTTTCTTTTTTGTTTTGTATTTTAACATATAGCTATCCATTTCATCCACCGCACCTTACGTAGATCCCTGGACCATTGTCCACAAAACGATTTATTTTTCTTCCATGTATTTGGCATATAAGTGCCCCTGGACTTGCACTCACATCGCATGTAGTCAATTCCATCCACCGCAACTCACACACAGCTCTCCTGACCTCTATCTGAGAGCCACCTCGGTTTGTGTGCCTCTGCCGCACCGACTCGCGAGCCTCTGCCACGGTCTATCCCACGCATGTATTGGTATGTTTGAGAGCCTTCTGCTTCATCCATACTACGTGAATGACCTTTGGACCACTGTCCACCATCCCGACATGGGGCACCGCCTGTGCCACTGCAATCGGTTGACCATATTAGAGTTTCGTTCAAGCTCTTTTCTGACTCTTAAAAACAATGAAAAGATTGTCGAGCACAGCTGCTTCCTTTCCCGCTCCCTAAAGTATAGGAAAGGGCGTCTACATCATCTCGTTTACCTCCTTTTGCGGACCATGTAGACCACTAAAAGAAAAGGACCACCTTAGCGTATTCAAGCCAAGACCATTCCCCTCCACATACTTTTATGCTTTCTCAGGCAGAAGGGCCGCACTTAACGAAAAAGCTCACCACGAGTTGTCGTTAAGTTATTTTCCAGCCTTCTCATCAAGAAAATATTGGCGAGAAAACTTGGTTTCGTTCATGCTCATAAAAGTATCTGAATGACCGTCCAGTCAGTATAGGTTTAACCTTGTTCGGCCTGATTGGAATACCAATGGTAAAGAAGTCTCTCATCCTCTACAGGATGGGCGAGCTCTCCTATGTATACTTTTATCCTTTTTCGGGCACAGGAGAATACCAACAAAAAAGAGCCCCCACTGGAGTCTTCTTCGTTCTTTCAGACTCTCTAAAATTAAAATCACCATCGAGCATTTACTTTCTCGAGCTCGTCAAAAATCCATGAGATCGTACCATAACGGTGTCCCTAGACACCATCCCACATAAAACAGTTTGGCAGCATTCCCCCTTTGGGTCGCCTTTGTTCAGAGTACTCTGCAATGTGTCTTCCTTGGATCCCATCAATATCAAAAGTGTCCACCTTCTCCAAGTATTTCCCATCTACAGTGACATTCCCGGTATTACAACTATGATCCCATTCCCATGAGTCAGTTTCATTTGCTGCCTGGTCCGTCCTGTCATCATACTCTGAACAAAGGAAGTTTGAGTCGACCACACTCCCCCTTCCCCTATTCAATTCTTTCCCTCCCCCTTCCCCCTCCCCCCCCTTCAGTGGGTCAGTCTGCAGATTGTCTCACACCTTTTGGTTATTTCCCTCACGCTCCTGGTTAAGGCAACATCATTTCCTTGACTAGGGGCAGGTCTCCCTCTGTCGATGACAACACACATATTCCAAAGGATAGACCCATAGGTCCCTATACCTTGGTTTCATTAACATCATTGATGAGTTCCTTGGACCACTTGAGAGGAGTCCTTAGTGCCTCTCGGGATGGTTGTTTCTCACATGCTCGACTTCAACTACATCATCGCACTGTTGAGATTCATACAGGGTTTGGTCCGTGCAGTATTTGGTCAAAGATCTCAGATGTCACCTAACTCTAGCACATTGAGGAGTCTATTCGAGGGACCTAAACAAGTTATGTCCCTTGTGATTTTTGGGTTGCGTTGGAGACAGTGTTCAGAAGCCCCAGCAGTGCTTCTATACAGATTTATGATTGATGCAGCATACTTGTACTACAGAGACTCTGACTCTCAATTAGTGAGTCCATACAGCTATGTACCATTCCAGATCCAGCAGACCGTCAGTCATGAAAATATAACATTCCATGAGAATGCCATGGATCCAATGTACTAGTTCTTCAAATCAGTATTGTATTCAACCTCGCATTGAGGAAACCATTATTGTACCATCAGTTGTATATGATCAGCCCTTGTATTTTAGAGCATAGATCAAATTATCCTTTTGACATTGTCACGAGCATGGGGATGCCCACCTTATCCATATACATGTTACACATTATTTTTATCTCACCCATTGATGGGAACCATATTAATACAAAAACCAAAAGCCGCCATGCCCCAGCCCCGGAAGCACCACCTCTACGCAGCAAATCCTATGATGTCCGTCGGCCATACGATGAGCTCCTACCCTCACACATCAGGGGGCAATCTGTTAACCCAAAAAATCCCTCACTCAGCTCTACATGGCCTACACCACCCAAGGGCACCCATGATCAACCCTCGTATCACTCCATTAGACCCCCACACCCTCAAAAAGGCTTAAGAATGAAGAAAAGGGCTTAAATACCCCAAAAAGGACTCTAAATAACTCTCCTATGGGGATAAAGCCTCCAAAAGGGGGTTTAAACCCCTCAAAGGAGCCTAAAAACCTAAATGGAGATAAAGTTAGGGAAAAAGGGGCTAAATCCCGGACCAAGGGCTTAAAACCCTAAAACCCAAAAAAAAAGCTATAAAAGGAGGGTGGAGGGTCACTCTCAAAGAACTCCTCTCTTGCATAGTGTTATGCTGCCCATGGATGCCTTGAGACTCTTTGCCTCTCAAGCCACCCACATCCCCCTCTCTTCCACTCATCTTCCCCATTAAGCCATAGCTCTTCCATTGCTGAGTGAGATAAGGAGGTGCTTCTTCCAACCAGGGCATGGTGGCCCATTTCACGAAAGGAGAGGTATAACCTAGTTTTGCTTATGTATTTGCTTTAGTATTTTAGTTGTTTCTAACCAATATTTGTTTGCAGGCTTGTTTCTTATCTTGTTTTGCAGGTTTATTTTTGTTTAATAGTTGTTTACAGGTTATTGGAAGCGGAACCCTAACCTTGTTTGCAGAAGGGTTCTCCATCTTTGCTTTTCTTTCTGCCTAATTTCATTTCGGTTTTTCTTTCCTGCATTTCTCCACATAGGAACCTACCCTTCCGTCCTATAGATAGAAGGGAGCCATTGCTGCCCCTATAGCAAGGAGAAATCCCTGCTTCAATAGGGCATTGATGTGGATGATCATTTACAAAGTTTTTTCTTAGCCCTTGAAGTTTTATCAGTGGGAGAACACGAAGATGTAGTATGTAGGTTGTTTCCACATACCCTTAAAGGAAAATCAGCGTCATGGTATTTTGGTCTACAGGAGAATTCAATCACAAATTGGAATATGTTTGAAAGATTATTTAAGAACAAGTTTGAATGCCAAAGAACCATGGCTACTCTGATGAAATAGTTACTTTCTCTAAAGATGGAAAAAAAAGAGAAAGTGCTTGATTTTAATCATAGGTTCGCTCACCATTTGAATGATTTTAGTGCTTCTATAATGCTTGTTGAAGAAACATTAATGGAATACTATTCTTTAGAACTTTCGCCTGAGATAGCAATGTTCGTGAAAAGGTTAGTAAAACCTTCACTGTTGGAAACCTATGAAGAGGCTAAGAAAGTGGAAGAAGAACTTGAAAGCATACATAAATAGTCTGCAGATACAAATGTAAAAACTTTTAATAAGAATCCTTTACTACTGACCAATCCTAAAGAAGAACGTTCGAATGAATTCGAAAATGTGGTTAAAATGGTACAAAATCTCTCAAACAAGGTTGTTGATTTAGAAAAGGATAAATGCTCCGTAGGACCTCAACTTTAGTGCATTAAAAGTTTGTTGTAAAATAATGCATGCAACAGGTTAATTAATGGAACAGCATTAACAGAAATTAAATGCTCAGAACAGGAATGAAAGACAAGACTGATAAACAGATGCCAAGAAGAAAACACAGAAATAGAGAGTCAAAAATAGAAGTTGATAACGGAGTTCACCCCCTCCACTGGGCTACGTCTTCGGGTCCCTCTCCAATGGGAACCGATCCAATTAATGGCTTTAAAATGGTACAAATGGTTCTGGACTCTACAAATCAATTTCAGCAGTATGGACAAAAGTTTGCAAGACCTCTTCTCTGGAATAATACAAATTGGCTTTCAAAAGCAAAGAAAAGCCAAATGAAACAAAGAAGACAGTCGACTCTTTACAATCACAGAAACTAGACATTTAACAGTAAAGTATTCAATACCTCCTCTCTGAAAGTTACAAAACTGGACTTCAACAGCCAAAAGAAGCCAAGTCATAACTGAGAATAGTCGACTTCAAAAGCATGTGGATAGTTTTACAGCAAACTCTCCAAGATTCTCATAACAGAGAAACGTTGTCCTGCATTCTCAATGAACTGAGTCCCCCCTTCTGGTCGCCTGTTATAGCCCAAAATGACACATCTCTTCCTGTGACCACTTTCCCATGATTTCGTCGCATGTCGGCACTTCATGAAAGTCACTGAAAAAACACCTATCTTGGAGGACCCATATCTTGAGTTTTGTAACTCCGTTTGACCTCATTTTTGCACCGTTGGAAAGGTATTTCATTTAGCTAAAACTTTCTAGAAGACACCAAAGTCTGAAAATGCCCAGAAATACCTTAAAAATGCATTTTTGTGTATTTGCGACTCTCCTTATATGCAAGTCGCGAATCATTCGCGAGTCTCGTATATTACAAGTCGCAAATGCATATATTCGAAGGTTGCTCTTGTGCAAACTCATGGATCATTCACGGGTTGTCCTCCTTCATAGTCACGAATGTGTTTCTTAACATTTAAACATAAAAACATGCCTTTTGGATTAGTTTGGGTAGTTTTCCAACTGACTTCTTCAGTTGTAACCACTTTGGCTTCGCCCCTAACTCTTCTTTATCATATAAATAGAGGTAAGGAGGTCCATGAAAGGGGGACTTGAATTTCTGCATTGTTATGCTGGAGGAATCGGGACTCTCTTTGCCCACACCTTTGTCCTGGAGGTCTTCCCCTTGTGTTGTAGAGCTTGGAGGCTGAGTTCTTTGGAGAAGAGAAGCAGCAGAACCAGATCAAGGTTTCGTGAGGTGCCAAACTTGAAGAGAAGGTATACTTGTACTTGTTTTCAAGATTAATAAAGATGTGATGTCCTTCTTCTTCCCAAATCATTGTTCAATGTGTGATTGAATCTCTGTTTATGATCATAGGATGATTTTATTCAGATCATTTATTCATATTCATTTGATTATCATTGTCTTATATGTGGTCATAATGGCTTGAGGAAGGTATAACTTGTTTTGCAGGTCTCTTGGAGCGAGAGGAACAAGAAGAGGATTGAAGAGAAAGCTTGGGCCAGCCTTCGGTTAGTCAGGTGTGGACCTTTCTCATCTCTGAATCTTATTTATATATACTTGATGAACATTGTGCATCTCTCTTTCAACCCTCGTACGTTGATGGCGTCTTAAACCCTAGCCATAGGATACTTTCCTTTACAACATCGCCAGCTTCCTCTATTTAAGCCTCATAAGTAACGGATTTTCCTTCTTTCACGCAGTTGTTACCATATGCCATTCGGCAAAATCGCGCCTCAAGCGTTTTGACGTTCCAGGTCCCCAACAGACTGTTCATCTCCTTTCAACGTTATCCCCACTGTGGCATAACTGCCAAGAAAGCTTTGCCAAACCGTCACAAAGAAGCTGTACATGATGAAATCCTACCACATCAGAATGTTCCCGCCATGCCAAGGATCTGGCCTCCGTGATAATGTCATATGTATATAACAGTGATGTGCCGCAACGGACACATATGTGAGTTAAACTTCCGCCATTTCAGAAGAAGGACGAACAACTAGCTTCGATGAGCTCTGTCTCAATCGGCTGGCTTTTGGGTTTCGAGTCGAAAGTTTTGTTATTTTGGCTTCCGCCGTTGCGGCTCCCGAAAGCCTTTATCCCTCTGCTATTGCAGCTCCCGTTCCGCTCCAACTTCCGATCCTTTATATCTCCGCCGTTGCGGCTCTCGTTCCGCTCCGACTTCCGATCCGTCCTTTAAGTTCTCGCCGTTGCGAAAGGGGAAAGCCTTGTGAGCCCCGACGTTGCGGAAGAGGAAAGGCTTGTGAGCCCCGACGTTGCGGAAGAGGAAAGTCTTGTGAGCCCCACCGTTGCGAAATAGGAAAGGTTTGTGAGCCCCGACGTTGCGGAAGAGGAAAGGCTTGTGAGCCCCACCGTTGCAGAAGAGGAAAGGCTTGTGAGCCCCGCCGTTGCGGAAGGAGAAATGCTTCCGACCGTCGATCCTTATATTTTTGTGTCCGTTGTTTTAAAGCTCCGACGTGCGGAAGGGGATGTCTTCCGACCTCCGATTTCTTTTGTGTTTTCGCCGTCCGATTTTTTCCCATTCGCAGCTTCTTTGAACCATCGTACCATATTGGATCTTTAAGGAGGAATAATCCGCTGGATCAATCCTCCCCATTGAAGAGCTTTTGGACCACCAAAATCCTGAATTATTCTACAAGTAAGTGAGGGTACAACTCCCTCACTTTCCCAATCTCCTTCCATCTTTCTTTGCTAGGATGCATTCCTTTCAGCCCCACTCGAAGGTACTCAGCATTCCCCCTTCATGAAGTCCTTACATTTCTGTCAAGAATAACATCATCCTACAACTCTCTCATATATTCAGGTGCCAAATCATCAACTGAGGGAATCTGTACGTTAGTTTCCTCATCCATGATCATAGGAGGCTCATACAATTTAAGATTCTCAACATTGACAACTGAATAAATTTGCATGTATGGAGGTAAATTCAAGCAAAAAGCATTAGTACCGATCTTTTCCAAGATCTCAAAAGGACCATACCCGATAGGCTTAAGCTTTTTACCCTCACCTTTCATCCTTTCTTTGGTGATATGTAACCAAAATCGGTCACCAACCTGAAATTGATGATCAATTCGATGCTTGTCATGCCTGGCTTTGTACTTGGCCTAGCTCTTCTCCAACTGTTCTTGAACTGCCTGCTGCACTGCTTGGATTCTCTGAATGAACTTTAAAG
>LPNX010122232.1:322844-380720 GCA_001517045.1 Pseudotsuga menziesii
TAGCTGCTCCAGTAGCTTTTTCTTTTCCTTTGTCTTTGTTTCCTCCGTACTTCTTTGGCCTTAACTCCGGATGAAGTTTCCAACACTTAGAGACATCATGTCCCTTCTGACAATGCGAACATGTAGGCTTTTCACCCTCTTTCTTAACAGTAGCCATCTTCTTTTTCCCCTTATCTTTACCTTTTGATTTGCTATCAAATTTAAATGACTTCTTCACAAAAGTATCATTTGTATGCTTACCCCAGGCTTCTAAATGGGTAGCTTGAACACATACGTCATCCAAATTACTGGGATTAAACATCAACAAAGTATGCTTCAAATAAGAATGCATGCCACCAATGTACTTAAGAAGAGTTTCTTGTGTGTCTAATGAAACATTCAATGCAATAGCCCTCTTTCTGAATTCATGAGTATAATCTTGAATGCTTTGTCCTTTAGCTTGTCTAAACATTTTCCAATTCAGGGTTAATTGTTGCATGTGACCTAAAGGATAAAATTGATTCCTCAATACTTCAATGAATTCATTCCAAACTGAAATAATTTTACCATTCTTTCGAAGATCTTGCTGAATCTTGCTCTCCCACCAAGTAAGAGCCATTCCACTCATTCTCAAAGTGGCCAATTGAATCCTGGAAGGGTCATCATTAATGCCCTGCACCCTGCAATATACTTCAAGCTGCTTGATCCAATTGTCTAATTTTTCAGCATCTACATCTCCATTATAAATAGGTAATTCAAACTTTACATCCAATTTGAAATAAGGCATATTATGACTTGCATTATTTGAATGAGAAGTATGAGAAGAAGAAAAAGTCTGTTTAGTGTCAGGAGGATCACCATCACCTCCTACTCCTTTACCCTTTTCTTCTGGCTTCACTTCTGCATCTCTGGATGAAGATCCTTCTTCTTTCTTCTTCCTTTCTGCTCGCTCATGGAGTAGAATTTCCATCATGGCTTTTATGCTCATAAAAGCCTCCAGAAACTCAGTTTCAAACATAACAGGTTTTTCCCGTTCGGTGTGTCCTTCTTCTTCCCTTCGTGGAGAAGACATGGTTCTTGAGAATGTCCTCCTGGAGCCAATCTCAGGATCTCCTTCAACTAATTCTCCTTCACCAAGCTTTAACCTGGACCTAGTAAGCATTCACAAACTTGCACAATAGTCAACCAGCTCTGATACCAAAATATGCTCCTTAGGACCTCAACTTTAGTGCATTAAAAGTTTGTTGTAAAAGAATGCGTGCAACAAATTAATTAATGGAACAGCATTAACAGAAATTAAATGCTCAGAATAGGAATGAAAGACAAGACTGATAAACATATGCCAAGAAAAAAACGCAGAAACAGAGAGTCAAAAACAGAAGTTGATAACGGAGTTCACCCCCTCCACTGGGCTATGTCTCCAGGTCCCTCTCCAATGGGAACCGATCCAATTAATGGCTTTAAAATGGTACAAATGGTTCTGGACTCTGCAAATCAATTTCAACAGTATGGACAAAAGTCTACAAGACCTCTTCTCTGGAATAATACAAATTGGCTTTCAAAAGCAAAGAAAAGCCAAATGAAACAAAGAAGACAGTCGACTCTTTACAATCACAGAAACTAGACATTTAACAGTAAAGTCTTCAAGACCTCCTCTCTGAAAGTTACAAAACTGGACTTCAACAGCCAAAAGAATCCAAGTCATAACTGAGAATAGTCGACTTCAAAAGCATGTGGATAGTTTTACATCAAACTCTCCAAGCTTCTCATAACAGAGAAACGTTGTCCTGCGTTCTCAACGAACTGAGTCCCCCCTTCTGGTCACCAGCTTCCTCTATTTAAGCCTCATAAGTAATGGATTTTCCTTCTTTCACGCAGTTGTTACCATATGCCATTCGGCCAAATCGCGCCTCAAGCGTTTTGACGTTCTGGTTCCCCAACAGGTTGTTCATCTCCTTTCAAGGTTATCCCCACTGTGGCATAACTGCCAAGAAAGCTTCGCCAAACCGTCACAAAGAAGCTGTACAAGATGAAATCCTACCACATCATAATGTTCCCGCCATGCCAAGGATCTGGCCTCCGTGATAATGTCATATGTATATAACAGTGTTGTGCCGCAGCGGACACATATGTGAATTAAACTTCCACTGTTTCGGAAGAGGGACGAGCAACTAGCTCCGATGAGCTCTGTCTCAATCGGCTGGATTTTGGGTTTCGAGTCGAAAGTTTTGTTATTTTGTCTTCCGTCGTTGCGACTCCCGAAAGCCTTTATCGCTCCGCCGTTGCGGCTCCCATTCTGCTCCGACTTCCGATCCTTTATATCTCCCCCGTTGCGGCTCCCGTTCCGCTCCAACTTCCGATCCGTCCTTTAAGTTCCCACCGTTGCGGAAGGGGAAAGGCTTGTGAGCCCCGACATTGCAGAAGAGGAAAGGCTTGTGAGCCCCGATGTTGCGGAAGAGGAAAGGCTTGTGAGCCCCACCGTTGTAGAAGAGGAAAGGCTTGTGAGCCCCACCGTTGCGGAAGGAGAAATGCTTCCGACCGCCGATCCTTATATTTTTGCGTCCATTGTTTTAAAGCTCCGACGTTGCGGAAGGGGATGTCTTCTGACCTTCGATTTCTTTTGTGTTTTCGCCGTCCGATTTTTTCCCATTCGCGGCTTCTTTGAACCATCGTACCATATTGGATCTTTAAGGAGGAATAATCCGCCGGATCAATAAAGAAGTGAGTTCTTCTAGAAAACCATTTAGAAAAAATTTCAAGAAGAAAGAAGAAAATAGTACACCCCAACCATCCACCAACAACTCCTTTGTGTTGAATCTCACCGAAGTTGGTATGGATAATTTTTGTACCTTTCACCAACAACCTCACTCTAAAAAAAGCTGCCCTCAGTGGATTAATTCAATGAACATAGTCGTGAATCAGTTATTAGAGGTTCAATTAACAGAACCTAAAAGTAAAGAAGAAAAGGAAGTTGAAACAGAAAAAACTTCAGAAGAAACAACTATGGTTTTGTGGGACTGTATGACCATGATAGGGTTAGGATAAGAAGAAACCACTGATGAAATACAACTTTCGGCAGTAAATATCACAACGAGAAGTCAAGGACCGATAAAAAACGAGATTTTATTGCCTAAGATTAAGAAGTTCCAAGAAAGCATAAAAAACTCACCAATAAGACTCAAAATTCACCCATACCTGAAAACGCCATAGCAAAGAAGAAAACTCAAGCAGTAAGTAAACCAGCAAAGGCTGTGGACAATAACTTAGAGAACAATAAGAAAATATCGATCGAACCAGAGATGGGATGTGATATAGTAGAAGATATTAAGAAAACCAAGGCAAATATTTCGTTGTTTGAAATGTGCAATTTACCACAACATAAGAAGAAACTTTTGGAAGTATTTGGTCCTCAACCGGAAAAATATCAAGACAATCTCCCTTTGGATAAGGAAATAAATGAAGCCAACATTGGAGGCAAGTCTAAATCTCAAACTAAACCTTTCTTGCTGACCTTTGAAATTTGTAATTTGAATCTACACAATTGTCTAGTTGACTCTGGAGCATCTTCGAATGTCATGCCTTTGTCAGTTTGTAAAAATATTAATGGGCAACCACACCTTCTTCCAGTCAAATTATTCAGTTGGACAGAACCACAGTTAATGTGGCAGGTGAGTTGAAAAATGTATTCATTCGATTAGCAGTTGATGAAAGTGTTTGTCAGTACATCGATATTATGGTAGTTGACATCCCTGAAGCTTATGGTTTAATTCTAAGTAGGGATTGGTCTAAAAATATTAATGGGTATTTTGCAACAAATTGGTCGCATTTATGGTTACCTTACAAAGGGTGTCAGAATCATATTAAGGTACTAAGAGAACCACACATGAAATAAATGTGACATGGCTTGAAGGAAAAAAATGAACCTGTGAATTTTGCACATTCAGTTTTGGGAAATTATTTTTTAGAACTTGAACCAAGGAATTATCAGGCGAAAGAGGCCAGTAGTGAGTCAGATGAACAGTCCGATCTCCTCCAGTTTTCATGGACTGATGATATTGATTGTAATATAGTTAATTTAGTTTATGTTTCAGATAGTATAACTAGTTCTTTAGAAGTTTAGAATTAGTTTTAGTTATTGTATTTGATGGTTCGAAAACTCAAGAAGGATCAGGGGCCGGTTGTGTCCTAATCGATCCAGATAATAATAAATAAATAAATAAATAAAAAACATTTTTTATCTTGTAAATTAGAATTTAAATGCACGAATAACACGGCTGAATACGAAGCTTTGATTCAAGGATTGAAAAAAGCAATTGAGTTTAAAGTATGAAATTTAAAAGTATTTGGAGACTCTGAAATAATTGTAAAACAGGTCCGCAATACAATCCATTGCTTATCTCCTCATTTAAAAGGATATAAAAATGAAGTATTGGAGCTCATAAGAAATTTTGAGGCTTTTAATATTAATTTTATTCCTAGACTAAAAAATACATCAGTTGATTTATTAGCTACTTCTGCTGCGAGGTTGGTGCCCACGAATAACAAATGTTCCATTGAATTGATTTCCAGGTCATCGTTACCTGATAATGTCACCAATCTGAGAGTGTTTGATGATGACCAACAAATCCTAGAATTCTTAAAAAATGAGGAAACTTTTAAAGATGCAATTATTGATGATGAGGAAGACCAAGCGAATCTCCAGAATAGTAATTTCATACCAAAAGGGGTGAGGACATTAGAGGGTATGTTTGATTTAATTAACAAGTTTCGAAAGCCCGTAAACGCTAAAACGCATAGCTCATCAATGCAATATGAGCTAATCAATTTGGAAACAAAGGTTGAACCCAAGTATGTCAACTTGGGGAAATGTTGTTCTCTGAGGGAAAGAAGTAAGTTCATCAACTTATTCCAGCAGTATAAGGATGTATTTGCCTAGAATGATGATGATCTCAAGACATATGACACTCGCATAATTCAACACATCATTCCTATTAAAGTGGGTGCAAATCCTTTCCAGCAGTAGCTTCGTAAGATGCATCCTAAGCTAGAACCCCTAGTTCAAAGTGAAGTAATGAAATTATTGGATGCCAAGATTATTTTCAAGGTTAGACATTCAGAATGGGTTGCGAACTTGGTACCAGTTTGGAAGAAGTATGGAGAGATAATACTCTATGTGGATTTTAGAAATCTGAATCATGCGTCAGACAAAGACAATTATCCAGTTCCTCCCATGGAGCAGATTTTGTAGATGGTGTCTGGCTCCGAGTTATTCTCTTTGTTGGATAGGTTTTCAGGCTACTATCAATTTTTGGTAGCCAAACAAGATAGACCGAAAACTACATTTCGTACAAACTGGGGAACCTTTGCCTATAGGAAAATTCCCTTTGGGTTAATTAATGTCGAAGCCACTTTCCAAAGAGCCATGGACATAGCTTTCTGGGGACTAATAGGTCGTAGTGTGGTGATCTAATTGGATGATGTTACAATGTATTCGAAGAAAATATAAGAACATCCATATCATTTAAAACATATTTTTGAGCGTTGTCGAAAATACGGTATCTCACTGAATCCTATGAAATGTGTTTTCGCAGTGATGGAAGGAAAGCTACTAGGTCATGTCATTTCTAAAAAGGAAATCTCCATATACCTAGAAAGGATTGAAGCGATAGCGTAGATTCCCTTACCCCACAATAAGAAGGGTATGTAATCGTTTATGGGCCATTAATTTTGTGCGAAGGTTTGTGCCTGATTTTGCACAAATAGTCAAACCTTTGCAGCAAATGGTTAAGTAGAATGTGCATTTTAAATGGACTGATGTAGAAAAGGATGCATTTACTAATATCAAAACAGCAATAGAACATGCAACTTCACTTAGAAGTCCTAATTTCAATAAAGATTTCATATTGTACACTTTTTCCTCTGACAATTCGCTTGCAGTTGTGCTGACACAAAAGGAAGAAGGGGGAGATGAATTCCCTATCTCATTTATGAGCACTGGTCTACAGGGCACTGAATTGAATTATCCCGCCATTGATAAGCAAGCCTACGTAGTGTTTAAAGCAGTAAAGAAATTTAGGCCATATATACTTAAGAATCGGACTAAAGTGGTTGTTCCACACTCGGCATTCTTAAGCCTGTTTGTACAAAAGGAGTTGGGTGAGAGAAGAGGAAATTGGGTGACAGCTCTACAAGAATATGATTTATATTTTAAACCAGCAGCCATTATTAAAGGACAAGGACCTTGCAAACTATTGGTTGAAGGTCAAGATGGTGAGGAAGGTGACTGGGATAATGAAGCCGAAGTTCATATGATTGATGTGTGTCCCATTTTTACAGCTCCAGAATCATGGTATAGAGACTTAATACATTATCTTCAACAAGGATATTTGTCGGAACATTGGAGTTCAAAGAAAAGAAGAGCGCTATGATTTAAATCAGCCTCATATCAAGTCATTGAGGGAGTTCTTTTTAGGAAGAACTACGATGGAGTTCTTCTGAGATGTTTAGAACAGGAAGATGTGGATAAAGTGATTAAAGAATTGCATGATGGCCCTGAGGAGGGCTATATTCAGGATATACCACTGCCCATAAGATCTTAAGGGTGGGATACTATTGGCCAACCTTGTTCAAAGACACACACACGTATGTAAGCAAATGTGATGTTTGCCAACGAAGTGGAGGGAGACTTGTCAGAGCAGCTAGTCCATTACAACCAGTTTTGGTTTCAAAACCATTTGAGCAGTGGGGAATTGATATTATTGGAGAGATCAATCCTAAATCCTTGCTACAGCACAAATACATTCTTACAGCTACTGACTACTTCACCAGATGGGTGGAAGCTATTCCACTATGGAAAGTAAATGAAGATGCAGTGATAGACTTCCTACAATAACATATTATGACCAGGTTTGGGGTTCCAATTTCCCTGGTTTTTGACAATTCATCTTATTTATCATCAATTAAACTTACGGAATTTGCCAATGATAAAGGAATCAAGTTACATTATTTTGCAAATTATTATCCCCAGGGTAATGGATTAGCTGAGTCTACCAATAAAAATCTTATTAGGATTCTAAAAAATATTGTCATAGAAAACCAAAGGAGTTGGCACATAGCTCTTTCAAATTCACTATGGGCTGATAGAGTCACACCAAAGAACTCATTAGGAGTCTCACCTTACACTCTAGTCTATGGAAAAGAAGCCATTTTTCCCCCAAACATTTTGCTCCTGACCTCCCAATTAGCCCAAGCTTCAAGAGGATCCAGTAGCGAAGTATTACAAGTTAGAATCAATACCTTGCTTAAGCTACAAGTGTCTAGGTTTAAATCCAAAGAGAGATTCAAGCACCAGCAAGAAATTGTAAAGAAATGGTTTGATAAATGTAAATCTGGAAATAAGAGTTTCGAAGTTGGAGATTTAGTCCTAAAGTGGGATCATCCGCATGATGAAAAGGGTAAGCACACTAAGTTTCAACATCTCTGGGTTGGCCCATTTCTGATTGCCGTAAAGCTAGGTTCCTCGACATATAAAATTCAGGATTTGCAAGGATGGGAAGAGAATCTGCCTATAAATGGCTTGGTTCTCAAACCTTACTTCACCTAGTCTATTGAGAGAACTTGTCTGTACATAAATAAACCTTTGTTTGATTGCTTTATATTTCTTTTTGTTTTTCTTTTGATTTCTAATTTGCTTTCTGTCATACATTGTTGTTTTTTTCTATGCTTTAGTTTATTTTAAATAAACCATCTCAGCATTTGGTGCTAGAATACATTGGGTTTTGAGTAAATTGTGGATATTTTAGAGACAGGAACTGCTTATTGAATGTGTCTATTTAAGAATTTATTATTACAGGATTCTTTAATTTGATAGACCTTGGAAAGAAAGTTATTTTCTGAACACATTGAAGTCATGCTTTAATCCTATTAAATAACCGAGGCTAAAGAGGTCTTGCATACTATTCTAAGGCTCCACCCACTTCACCTTAATATCTTCCCTAAGAAGCTTGCAGCCTAGGATCCATGGAAAGGAAGCGGGAAGGACAAGTGTATGGTATTCAAAATAAACCCATGCTACAAATTAATAATCCAAAAGGCTCAAGAGTCAAAATTTCCCAAGAAGAGGATATCTCAAAAAGTCCAAAAGCATAAATCAGAAAATCAAAGGACTACTAAAAGGTTCTTCTCTGTCCGTGAGTTGAATGAAATATCACTCACACAAAAGGACACTATGGATGGAATAACCTAAATCAAATCTCAAATATAAGAATGAGTAGTTCGGGAAGACTCATCAGACAAAAGTCTGAAAGCATCAAAAGAATGCAAAAGGCATGGGAATGAGGAACAAACGAATATACTTGTCCTAATCCTGTTACAATCCTGTGGTGTCCTAGCCAAAAGTAACCAAATGTAGAGGTAAATGAATCTCATATATTGGCCTTGGAAGAGTTATTGAGACTTCAAAATCCTGGTTTCTTTATCCATCGGGACAAAAATCAATGACAAGTTTTGAATCTTACATTTCTTGAAGGTCTGGATGATTAAAGAATTGTTGAAAGAAAAGAGGTAAAAGGTCATAAAGTAGTTTTTGTTTCAAAATCCAGTTGTTCAAAGACCTATGTCCGCCAGTTAGTCACCAATTGTTGCTGCTGCAACCACCATCCAAAAAAAATTACTTTTTAGGGCCCCATACTCTTTCTAGTTTTTTAGAAATCCTTGAAAAGTCTATCTTTACCTTGCAAAAGTTTCTTCATGACTTAGTTTTTGCAAAAGAAAACTTATTTTTTCCACCCGATGCATCAGATGAACTCATGAAGTTCATTCGACATATCGGAGAATTTGTTCAAAGGCTTGCCGAATCTATGTTTCTTACGTTTCTGAAAGTCTCACAAAAGCCTCCCGATACATCAGATGTACCTTGGTCTATGGTATTGAAAAACATTTTTCGATGCTTCTCGTTTGATTATCAGAAGTATTTCTGATGCATCAAGTCATCTTATTGTTTCATTTTCCAATGTTTGCGGAAGAGTTTGTTTTTTCCACCCGCCGTTTCGATTGTTTGTATCTGAGTTTTTGCCGACGTTTCGGATGCATAGTCTGATGCATAACCAATATCTCCCCGAATAATCTTCTGATGTCAATGCAGGTGTTAGTCTTTTGTCTTACCGATGGATCTCTAAGCATTTTGACCCTTTTTGACAGCTTATTTCGTAGCCACCCGATTGATATCGGGCCCATTCCTTTTTGTCATCTGAAGTTCTCACATTTTCTCAAAGGATCAGTCCAGATGTGACTATTGGTGCCAACGGGGTTTCCCTCCAGAGGCCCATTTATCATATATTTACCCTCGTTTTAAGCCTATTTAATTCTGTAAGGATATATTTCACGGTTATTGTTGGCCCTTTGAAGTCTACGGAGTTGTCAGTCGACTGAGTGAGTCTAGCCAGCAAGGATCGCACTTTTTCCAAGTCGTATCAATAGCCAGGTAGGATCTTACTCGCTACTTGTCCTGTTGCTTGGCGGTTCATGTTGTAGCGACTTGGTAGGGTTAGGTTTTCCCTTTTTCATTGGGGGTATTTAGAATTTGAGATCATCATTATGTTTATGAAGATTTGTTCTTGATTTAACCAGGGCTTCTGGTTTTCTTGCCTACCCTAGCCATTATTTCCCATTTCCTGTCATGAAATCTTCCCTGACAGTCGTTTGTAGTAGGAGGATAGTGGGCAGACGATCATTTCGTCGTCTACACCACTCCTTCATTTCATCAATTAGAAGGTGGCGAGATTGCGGCCATTGTCCGGTTGGAATAGGCGTTTTGTGGAGTGTCGTGGGAAGAAATTTCCATTTAGGGTAAAAACCCTGGTTAACCATGAGGGTTTTTCCTCCCAGGCATCTTCGAGTTTTTCCCTTCTATTCGACGGTGTTGACGTTGGTATACTCAAAGAGATGTGTTGTCGTGGTGAGAGCCTTAGGGCCTGTGCAATAGAGTACTTACCTGTGACCCATATCCAGTCTGCCTCTAGAAATCTTTAAGCCTGTTGTTTATTTTTCATTTTCAAGAGAGCGCATTTTAGGGTGGAAGCAAAAGTTTGGTCAATATGCATTATGATGATTCGGTAAAAATTTCTAGTTAAAACTGGTTCTGTTTATTGTAGAATTTATCAATTTTAGTTATATGTTTTGGAATAGATTGAATCTAACATGTTGTTGTATGATCAAAACAACCTCGTATCTTATATAGCAATATTCCTTGGAAAGGGAAAAAGAAGGTGCAACCAAAATGATTTTGTCAAATACTGAAGGACAAGGGTATGCCGCTTATATCCCATCTTATGTAGCTCAGTATTGCAAGATACCTACCCCTCATAAGTATCTAATAGAAGAACGGTTAAAAGGTCTTGACCTGGATGTTTTGGACAGTGTCCAAAGAATGATGGTTCCTGGGAAGCATTTTCGTACAAGTCCTTACGGGGAATATGAAACTGCGCACATGTGCACTCCTTATAGGTTAATAGAATTAATGTTGAATGAGATCTTTGGACAAGCAAATGGAAAGAATTACAAACTGAGATGGGTACCAGTGATCTTCTTTGTGGCCACTCGGGACACCATTTTTAACTGGGCCAATATAGTATCCAATAGTTTGTCCTCGTGCATAAGCGCAGCGCTTGGAGGAGTCTCACAAAAGAAGTCAGAGTTCTATATGAGCTCTTTTCTGATTGATTGTATTATGTGCACACAGTCATTCCCAACCCTAAAGTGCCAGTGGGATAAGACCAAAACTCCAATCTATGCTACATATCAGTTGTTTTGGGAATATAAATATTTCAACCATTATAAGAGTATTTGTGAAGATTTCATAATGCCACTATATAGATTAATCTTTCTTGGTTAGTGTGATTGCATGTCTGAAGAAGCATTGGATATTGTACAGGAAAATGGTCATTATTACCTGAAAGAAAAAGGCCTACATCTAAGTATGTTTGGTAGAACAAAGGCCCCTTCTCTTTTACCAAGATACGCCACAGACTATGTTGTTCACAAGGAAGTAGTAAGGAAGCTTTACATTAACGGGATTGGTAACTTCCTTTTTTATCAGAAGAAGGTTGTATACCCTCCACTCCCATTCTATGTAGGTAGTTATAAGTTCTCCAAGGTGAAGAGTGCACCAGATTTTGTAAAGGAGTTGGAGTACTTCCACTTTGGGGAAATGAGCTTTCATCGAAATGACTATGAAGATAAGGTTGCTAACTATTGTGCAGCCGTAGGGGTACATTTTGAGTACACCAACTACTGGGATAAAAATGAGGAAATATTCCGCAATTCCCTAAATATGACAACCCTAAGGAAGAGATTCAAGAAAAAGATAACAACCGTGGGAGACAACGAAAAATCTGTTGAGCAACAAAATAAGCAATAAAAAGAAGAAGCAAAGAAAAGAGAAGAGGAGGAACTCAAACTATCACAAGAAGAAGAATAGTGGTTAGTAGAAGAAGAAGTTGAGAAAATGACAGCCAAAGAAGAAGTTGAGAAAAAGAATCGAGAAGAAGAGTCCTAGAAAAGGAAAGAAGAGGATGAAAGGTTAAGACTGGAAGAAGCTGACAGAGAAAGAGACCATGCAGAGAGAGCAGCTGAAGAGCTATAGAAAAAAGAGCAGGAGGAACAAGATCGTGCAACTCAGGAGAAGACTCAATCTCATGATGATCTGATAGAATCATCCGTCCCATATAGTAGCACGGCCATAGGAGATCCATCTCTGACATTGGGGATTGAACTAATCCCTTTCATCCCATCTAAAGAGAAGGAGGTAGCTGATTTAAATACTATTTTTAATGACAAAAGTAAGAAACGAATTGTCATGGTATCTGAGAAGAAGGTTGACATCGGGGAAAAGCAAGGAATCATGGTGACTGAGAAGACAATTGTCCATGGGACTGACAAAGACCCAAGGCTTCTTGCAAAGGCAGGTGTAGCCTCATCCCTAGCAAATGAAGATAATGTTGATAAAATAATGACTAATTTGGAGCAATATAAGAAGAAGGTAGTTCAAATGAAGGAAACTCTGAAGAAGGAAAGAGGCGAGGGACAAAGTATGAAGAGGAAGCATGAAGATATTCTCAGTGAGATTGAGAAGTCAAGAGAGGCATGCCAAATTTTACAATATCACAAGGAGGCTCTGGTGTTATCGGTAAATATCATTGAAGGAGAGAAGAAATACCTCGAGAAACATATTTTAGAAGGAGAAAATAAAAGAGATGCAACGAGCAAGAGAATAGAGGAGCTAGAAGCTCAAAATATTTCACTGAGAGAACAACTTCAAGTGGCAAAGGAGAAACAGATGGATATCACTCCTTTCCGAAATAAAGCCTCAATGTTGCAAAAGGAGATAAATCAGGTTTTGCTGAGTCTTACAGAGGAGATGTATAGAGTTAAACAAATTGAGGTTATATTGAAGGAACTAACATTGAGCTCATCAGAATTCTGAAAAAGATTATCAGAAGTGGTCGAACTTGTAAAAAACCAGTTAACATGGATAGATACCCATCCAACATTTCCAACAAACATGCCTCAGAAGTCTGCAGTAAGTATTAAGATGGAGATAGCCATATTGAATTTCGGGTGTAGAACAACAGTCATATTAAGCACAACCATTGAGAAAACTATTGAAAAGTGTGATGAATTCTACAAAGGCATACATTTTGTTCACAATCAGTGCATGATTCTAATAGGTGCCCTAGATTAAGATTTCCCATTCAGGGAGGAACATCTGAAGAACTTGCAAGAGAGGCTGCTAAAAGGAGAAGAAAGTATATCCAAGCTTGAATTTGTTAGTGAGAAAGACATCGGGATCTGGATTATTCAAGCTTCAGGCCACAAACTCCTGTTAGAGGAATCTTTGAGGCAAAATGTACCTAAAGTGAAGGAAATTGAGTCTCAACTTTCAAAGCATGAAGTGGCAGTGCATGTATTGGAGCCTGCAGAATATCGGATCATTAGTGAAGAAGCACATGCATGGGGCATTTTTATTAAGACAGCAGCTGGGCCCATTTGAATTTTTTCTTATTCACCAGCTAAAGATTACACAATTTTGTATTTATTCTTTTTTAGTAATGCATTGAAAGACAAAATTTTTGTAAAGGAAGAGTCGAGGAATCCCAAAAGGTTGGGGAAACGCAAGAGTCATTTTTAATTTGTATAAGTATAGTTAAAGTAGATGTAGAAAGGAATTTTTTTACTGGGATAGTTGTTGAAGCTTATTGTAAGAAGAACTATTTCCTTTTATAATGAAGAAGATGGAATTTTGCTGGAAAGGGTGTTGCATAAGTCTCAAAGCATGTCATGTAAAGCTGAATGGAGAACTATTTCTTATTTAGCAGTATATACAATCTGCAAGATCGTTCCTAACCTTCTGAACTACTTCTGAGTTATGGCTGATTTTGCATTATGTGATGAATCTTATGCAACAATGAAAGATGAATGTTTCAACGTCATGGAGCTATCTCTGTGTTAATTTTCTACTGTGTGTATGTGTTTTGGATTTATCAGCTATCTGTAGAATACTTTATGCAAATCACACAATACATTGTTCATTTCTATTTTTTATCAATCTTGCTCCTCGGGGATAGGTTAGAATAGATTAGTTGTTCTTTCTGTTACTTGCATTTAATATTAGGCACTTGCATTCCATACCTAAATATATATATATAAACGGTGGATCAGGGCGCAACCGGTAAAAGAGACTTAAAATTTTTCACCTTAACTCTACGGTAGTTGGACCGCAAATTGGACGGGTTCCCTATACCAAACAATAAATGATATATTTGGGAATGGTTATTGGGGAGAACCCCTACTGTCGGTACCTAAGATTTTTCCAAGCATCAACACTACGAAACCAAAAACCTCTATTTTTGTCTCTAAACTTTGATTTTGATGAGGAGATCAATCCTATGCTGGGATCACTCAAAAATTCCACTTCTGTGAAAAGCCCTAATTTCTTGATGCAGTGGTAGGTAAAAACTGAAAGTGCTCAAAATCATATTCTACTTCGATGGAAAGATGCGCCCTTCAATGGAGAGTCATCCTAGCCTCCTTTTGCGGATGGATTATGGAGAGAGACCCAAAAAGTAAGAAGCCCTAGCTTCTGCAGCTGCACAGTGTCTTCTTCTCAGGTTAGCTCTAATACCATGTTAGATTTTTATCTATTTCAGCAATATGATCTTAGGATCTTATCTGAGAAAATAACATGCACAACAATCAATCACACGATACAATAGACACAAATATTTTCCTCAGGGAAACCATAAAGGAGAAAACCCTGCAAGTTCCTTAGAGATAGAATACGCACCAATGGAGCAATAAAACCCAAAGACAGAAAAGATGATCTCCACCAGTTGTTCTCTCTCTTATCCCAGCTCCTTCTCTCTCATTCATGTGCTACAACTGAGTGTGAGTGTCTGTGTGATAAATAGAGAGGCTCACTCTCTATGGCAATAACTTACTAGGGCCGACTTCTCTAGGAGAGTCTAATAACCCTAGTGCCCTACAACTGCGGGGACTTTAACCCCTGATCAACAAGGAGGGTTAACCTCTATGACTTTACATGGCTTGTTTACATTCATGATTCTCCTGATAGGAACATCGGGGACCAATCAAATACAATATATGAAATACATAAGTGAATTATTCTGAAGTTACAAATACGTCAACATAATTGGGATGGAGACATGACATATAACCATGATGTACAATATATTCATTAGAAAAAAGTAGATTCTAGAACTATCTCAAAAATTCTTGGATAGACATTCTTATCAATGATCAAGAACTAGTGATTAGTGGACTGAAATAATACAAGTTTTAGGAAGTTTTTGGGATTATATTGAAGAATATCCTTCGCCCATGATTTTAGGACAATCCCCATATCAAAGCATGATTATCAACTTTGTGGCACTTGGAATTCTTGTTGCTAATATGGTAGAAGATGTAACATTCAATGGAATGCAGTACAAGTAACTCACAGAAGGAGGGACCTAAATCACAATTGAATGTAGGGAATATATTACTCAAATTGTCTTGCAAATATATATCATAGAATGCATGTCATCATTCTCAATTCCCATGGAAATTTAAGTGAGTGTTGAAAATCCTGTGAATTTCTCATAAGATTCTATGAAAGACAAAAATAAGTATAAAATTGAACTTAACTGAAAAGAATAGTTATAAATCAAGTCATTCAAGTAGCCTCTTGAATTTTATGGAATGGTGGTGAGAGAAAATGAAATATCATTGTTGGATTTCCTTAGAGAATAAGGAAATGGTACATGTGGAAAGAAAAAAGGGCTCACTCGAAAATTAATTGTGGGTGAGCGTAGCTCACTCCTTGAAGTGCTTGTCCATTCTATATTAGAAGAGTATTGAGTGGGATAGAAGAAATATACAGTATAGACATTTATTTTAATAAAAGAATGCATGTTATTCTCTACATGATCCATTAAATATAATGATCTTTCTCCCAATTTGCATGGATGTTTATCACAATGAATTTTAGGTGTCTCAATTGCATCTCCTATAGCTTTTTCATTTCCTTCGGTGACTAGAACAGTTATGCATTGTTTCAAAAATATTAAAAAATTAAGTGATTGCATTTTAAGGATGCTATATTGCATTCTACGAATAATCTCAATGATACTGTATCATGATCTATGTTAGATAAGTCGGAATTAGGTTAGTGTTTTGTTTCATCTTTTTGGGTGTATTGAATCTATGGAGTGTTTTGTTTTTATGTATTTTTTACTAGCCTTTGCATTATGGTTATTGATGTGTCTTATCTTCTATGTGTCAAATATTTCTCTAGTGTTTTATCTCACATTGGTTCATTGAGTTTTGGATACGTGGTCAATCTAGGGCATTAAATAAGCCAAAATATGAGTAATGAGTTTTATAACAATGTTTCTACACGGTTAGTATCCTTCTATGATACATATGGTTTATTGGTTTTATAGTGATCTCAATGTGCCATGAGTTTTACAGTAATGTGTCAACATGGATACTAGATAGTGGTCCTCCAACAAACATGTGGTTAATTAGTTGCAGGATGAATATGTGTGTTTACTCTATCTTCCCCTTTTTGCAGGACGTGTTGTATGTCTGGGGTAAGGTATATTGTAACTTTTGGTTTGGATATATTTGGATAGGGTCTAAGGAAGTGAGGGAAATTTAAGGATTCTAAGTGTGATAATTATATCAAAGCAATGTAAGATGAGTTGTGATGGGAAACTAAGACCAAATTTGGTATTTCAAACCTTAAAAAGGTAAGAAATTACTTGGTTCTTTTTTAGAATTTCATTTATGTTCTTGAAAACATTTAAGAGAAGTAGTCCCGGATCACCATAGTTATGATGGGTTGGGGCATCACGATTCATTTATTTCCCTTGTTTCATGGTCTGCATGTCTGTATGGATGCATTTTTTTGGGTCCACAACATATTTTGCAGTAATATATTGTAGTGGTACAATTCACTAGTTATTCTCATGTATCCATTTATATGGAAGAGTAGAGTGTACATTATTAATTGTAATGTAGAACAACCAAACAAGAAATCCTATCACAAAGTGTATCATAAGAATTTAATGTATATTGGATTTTAAATTATTGAAGGAAGATAGGGAGAGAGTTTCCCTGAATTTATTTCATGTGCTAATGAATTTATTGTTTTTGCACACTGAAATATTCTTTAATATTGTAGGGCTTGATAATGGAAAAGGAGATGGGTTTTATGGTTTGAGGTGTTAATACAATTGAGATGAACAAGGTCTGTGTAGATGAACTTGGTATGGTGGTGGAGCCTAAATGTGATGGAACTATAGAAAATGATGACTTGGTAATATAATTATTGATCTCTCTCTCTCTCTCTCTCTCNATGTCCCCGTCGGGTTAGGATCTGTAATCAAAGCCGATAGGGTGAGGCCCCTTCAGGTGGCCCCCCTGAGAATTCTTACCGTGGATGTTGCAACTCCTCTGGGGATGTGAACCACATTGAAAAACTATATATATATGCCATAAATAGGTTTTTAAAATATGATATTAAACATGTTCCAAAATGTTTCCTTTCACACGTATTTCAAGAATAACATAATGTAATTTTCATGCACTTACTCTGACAATCAATATACAAGAATAGAATTGTGTTCAACCATCTGATTTGATTATATTGTTTTTGCCACATAGGAAACAAAATCTACGTCCAAAGAGGAGGATGAAATGAGAAAACCTGATAGAGAACAAGGACTGTGACTATTGAGGAAAAAAGGAAAAAATAGAGAGACTGAAAAGGTATTTTGTTATGTCCTTTCCAAATCATCTTGAATGCAAATTAGGAAACATAATGATTGCCTTTTTACTTTTTCATTCTACACAGATCATATTAAGCCACCAATGTCTTGCATGTCTTTAGGATGTAAGTAATGAAGATAAAGCTTAACTAGAAGAAGAAGTTTAATGAGAAAAACTATGGCCCCAATAGGAAAAAAATCCCCCAACGTCATTCTTACTTTTTAGATGAATACACTGATGTCAGCCAAAGAATTACTGCTCTCAATTGATTTTATAATTTTCCTTTTTTTCCATTTTCCTTAAAGTGGAATGAAGTGGGGAATGAGGAATTTTTAAATCATCTCCTTATTTGTTTGCAACAAAAAAATTTAGAATAAGTTAGTGTAGAAAAGTCCAACCATCAACAACACAACCATTCCCTCATTTCTCTCAAGTGGAAGATAATAATAATTGACTTGTATTTCCTCTTTGTCATATTTCTTCTATCATGTGGAATTGAAGAGGGTTAATTAAAAAAATTTCCCCCTTTATTTTCAGGATCTAGACAAAGCAAAGAAGAAAAAATGGGTAGATGTGCCAGTAGGTATCATGGTGCAATACAAGAAGGAGGTGAAATAATACAATAAATCACATGTGAAGTAGTATCAAGAGAACATACCAGAAGACATCTCATTCGATCATGATGAAATGAAATTGGATAGATCTCCTACTCCAACTACCAACTCTTGAATTCTCATTCACTTCAATCTATTGTTTTGTGAAATAATTGATCATTATTGGAACCATAAACCTTGGACACCAACAACTTTGCAAGTATTATACTATAAGAGAGTTTGTATGCATGGAATGATTTTGAGTGGAACATCAAGAGTTCTTTTGTGTTTGTCAAAGGTTTGGAAAACTGACATTGAAATTGTATTTTGGAATCACTGTAATGAATCTAAAACATGAAACAATTCTTGATTTTTAAATATGGCTATCTTACATACAACACATCTAATTACCAATTCTATTAGTTTTCCACATGTAAGAATTTCTTGCATGTAGAATCTAGTAGTTTCTATTACAATTATTTTAAGAAATGATGATTGAGAGATGGGTTCCAAATATTTCCTGGAAACCATTGCAAGTGCATGCAAATTGAAGTGAATAACTTATAGGTAAACCCATTGTAGTTCCATCAATAAGTTCATGTAAATCCCAATGGACTACATAAATTAAAATTACTAGCACCAAAATGATGCAAAATACAACAAACTACATAAATTTTAATTCTCGCCACTAAAATGATGAAAACTACATAAATTTTAATTCTCGCCACTAAAATGATGGAAATTACAAAACGAAAGTGTCAAAACTAAGTGTTTAGATCACATCAAACTTCAAACCACTAAGACACATAAGATAAGACTAGGCTAAACCCAATTGTCAAGATTAGTTGAGGGGAGAGCATGATCAAAACAATGGTCTTCTAACATGAATTAACGACAAAGACTCATTTAAAACCAAAATCGAAGGATACAATTCTGAGAAGGGAAAACAATTCGAAGAAGGGATTCCTACATTTTTATGAGTGGTCTCCTTTCAACAGAAACAAAGGAGGTGTTTGAGGAAATTAGCATATATTGGAATGAGTGGAGGACTATGTCAATTATTATTTCACTATCTAAAGGGGTTGAACTAGCATTGACACCTTCTCGTCACATCATCACTCCCACGTAGATTCTCTGTCGATTTAATAAGTCATTTTCTTTTACATTTTTTTTATGAAGCTTTCTCTTGATTTTATTGAATTTGAAAAAAATTATGATGCTTCGAACTTTTATAATTAATGGTGGACAATGTGAGTTTTAGATTTTCTGTCACTTTTACAATCGAAATTGAAATATGGGGAATCCATTTTTACGTAGGAAGAACAAATACCAACTAAGAAAGACAAGGATTTGTAAAGGGTTTCCAAACCATGATGTGTAACGACCTCATCATCACAAAATCCATTTTATTTAGCATGGCTATAGATAGAGAAGCAGTCAATTGCATTGACATAGGCCTCTATGGGAATGATGTTCCAGTTTGGGCATCGTGATTTGTTGAGATGGATTTCAGCAACCAAGGCATTGGGTATTTAAAAATGAATTTCATGAAGATAATGTTCGTGCACATTCAATATGTGAGGATTTGATCATATGGTATGGATGTTAATATGTCCAAAGGAGCCACATTGTGGCAGATCATTTAGTTGAAGAGGCCCAAGGATTGGAAAATAAGTGTAATGGGAATTAGTTTGTAATTGTGAAGGGGTCACATTGTGGTAAATGATTTAGATAAGAGACCCTAAGGATTGGAAAATAAGTGTATTGGTATTGAGTTCATTATTGCATGAAAAACATATAAGACTTTGTAGCAACAAAAGCTATAATAACATAAAATTTCACAAATAGAATTGAATTTTTTAAAATATTTATTAAATGAATGATAAGGTGATAGAATACATATTATGATGAATTACCTATATAGGCATTAACTGGACATGAAGGTGAACAAGTATGTATCTTGACCTTTCATTAATTACTAATTATATATGTTTTTAATTGCTATTTACTTATATTATTTATTGTTAGTCTTTTATTCGTATTTGTTACATTGCCACCATCTTAAGGAATATTTTGTCCTCAAAGCATAATAAATTGGGTTTTCTCTAGTTGATTATTCTCTCATGGTGTCTTCATACTTGTCTTTGCTTGGTTTTGGGAGTTTGACTTGCTCCTTTGTCTAAATGTTGGCGAGGCTCCTTTGTCATAAATGTATCATATCTTAAATTTGTTTGACTTGGTTGTTTAACGTAAAACTTGAGGACTCTTAGGCACACGCTAGCCTTTCTTATGTTGTTCTGTGTTCATATGGTATTTTTACACTTTAGTCATTAATGGTAATTCATCCCTTTATAGATGAGACCCTCCAATACTATGTAATTTACAATGTAGGCCTTGCCAATAAAACTCCATAAATGGTTCTTCAATGTTGGTGGTATAAGTTCCCAACTGCATTAACCACTCTTCAACTAGCACCATATCCATCACATCAAGCAGTAGCGCATAAAATCATGATTGTAGTTCTAATCCTTGTATTTGAATTAAGATTTAATGACATATTCCTTTGTTGTTGACATGATGTCCCTCAACAACCTTAATAGTGAGGTCCTTTGAAGGGTATACAAAAAATATTTAATTCATTAGCGACATTGATGTCTATATAGTTATGAATAATACTCAAATCTATAAGGATTATCAGTTCCTTATTTTTTACATTTCCCATGTGTTTTAATGTCTTAGTATGTGACTTTTTTGTTTCAATTGTAGATGAATTTGGCATTTGTTGTTCCTGCCTTTTTGGACTCTTAACCTCATTAGTTTTTCTAAGATGAGAAGGGATATATTTTTTGGTTTCATGTGTTTTATTTTTTTGAATGTATTTCCCTTGTGGCACATCATCATCACTATTATTCGGCAATGTGCATGAAAATGATGATAGTGATACTTTTCATAATGATTCATAACTATTTGAATCTGAATTGTAGGCTACCATGATTTCATTTTCTGGATTTGAGACTTCTACTTGTTTCGCATCCACTATTTGATAGTAATGTAATGAGGCACCTTCACTTTTATGCCCTAGAGTCTAGTGTTTCCCACATTTACAACAAGGGTTTTCCTTATTTTTGTCATTTTCTTAATGGGAATATTTGTTGTAATCTCTTAATGTTCTATAACTAGTTTTCATTTTTTGGGTTTCAGGTTCCATATCATATTAAGTATTAAGATTCATTTCAATCTTTTTTTCTAAGCTTATGGATTCCACAAAATTCTCAAGTTTTGATAATCTTAGCTCACTACGGGTGATGGGTTTTAATCTTGAAACATATAATTTTAATAATTGATCATATGTAAGATCTGGAAATCTGGTAGCCAGGACTTCCCATTCATGTGTATGCTCATTTATTGTCTAACCCGTCATATTTTGGGATCTCAAATTTGAACCTCACACTATTTTTTCTTTGTAAGTTAGAATCTACATTATATTAACAAAAGTACAAATACATATGCTTACAGTTGCCACTGAGCCTTCAAAAAATGGAAGAGGCTCAAGCTCTAAGTCAAAATGAGTCTGGTGACGGCCATTTGAAGACAGATTACTACAAGACACTATTGGGATGTGTAAAAATATGGGAAAAACTGCTAAATTTACCCAACTCAACAAAACAACTGCATACGAATTTAGTCAAACTATTGAGTTTTCCAAACTAAACATCCAGGATACTACATAGAAAACAACTAGAGACTACCATGAGATAAATAACAGTTCACACAAGACACCATTACTGCACTAGCTAGGCCAAAAGACCATTTTAAATTTGACACCATTTCAGTGGGGAGGCTATGCATTGCCTCATTCACTGGTTTCAGAAGGAGACACGTTGGGCTTCACCTTTGCTACAGGGTTGACATCTTTCACTTGCATTTACTTTGTTGCACTAAATTTTGTCATATCCAGCTCCTTAGGATCCTCCTTAGGACTCTTATTTGTCATCGTCGAAGTATACACCTCGTCATTAGCTAACTTGGGTGGAGGATTGGCCACCCAGGGAACCACCACCATTGCCGGTAGTGGGGAAGGGGGGTTGTAATCCTCAACCCCCTATACACACCATTCTATTATTAGTTGCACCCAATTTCAATTACTTGCACTTGAACCTGCATATTGCTTTCCATATACCTGAGGTCGCTCCTAATATCGAGCAAGGAGTCTATCATCACAACAATATGATGAGCCAGGGTTAGGCCTCTTTCTTGTTGGTGTTTAATGTAGCTAGAGCACCCCCTTCAAGTGGGAGCACAGTGGAACTCACGAAAAGTGATGGAACTTCCTCCCTTGTGAGAGAACAAGAGAAAATATTGATGTGCACAATCAGTAATAACAATTGCTTCACCAACAATGCATCCCTTAACCATCCTAGGCTTAATAAATAGTTGTATGTCATATCCAAAATGTCTCGTCATAACTTCCCTATAGATTTGCATGTGATTAGTTCATGTGAGTTCTCGAGATATGGGTTGGATGATATTCCCAAACCATCCCCTATAGTCGCTTTCTCCCCTGCGGTCACATCACCATTAATGGTCTTGTCCCTATAAGTAATCACCCCATCTAGGAGTGTCCATCCCCTCTCAGTGATCTCTTGGTAATAAAGTGCTAGATAGGTTGGTTGTTCCAGGGGCCTTGTTATGTTAATGCGATATTCTTGATAGTTCCACCCCCACATATTCCACGTGATCTGCCACCTTGTTGGTAGATTGTTTAACATGGGAGGGAACTATTACCAGCATAGGATGAATCATATTTTCCTACGAGATAAGAATTTTCTCAAGACACCGGTTGGTAGAATTATTGGAGTGAGGTGTGCCATTTTGAAGTTGAGTGAGAATATCAATAACCAGTTTGGAGTCACCTTTGACAATGAGATGGAAGAAGTTATGTTGTATTACTAGCTTGAGGTCGTTGAATAGCGCCCAAATATCTGGCACGTTGTTTGACTCTACTCCAATACCTACTGCATATATATAGGTTATTATTCCATTGATATTTCTTAAAACCCCTCCATACCTAAAATTTCTTGGGTTTCCTCTTGACGCACAATCAAAATTAAGTTTAGTGAAACTAGGGCATAGGGGACTCCATGAGGAGTTGCTGTGAGTTCAAAGGGGATAGGGGTGACTCGATGACAGGTTGCTTTAGGGGGTTGGAAAACCATTGCTTAAGGATTTCCACTTCCCAAGGATCTCTTGCAAAGTCATCCTTGGATCAGTTTGAGATAATAACCATCTCAGGAAAATGCTTACAAATAATGTTCTAGACCCCGTTCCATGGGATCTGTGTGTTTTTGAAGATTCTCCAATTTATTTGTTTCCAAATATCCCACATAATGAAGCCTCAAAGAATTTACCATATCTCATTAACAATGGATTTTTTGTAAACCTTAAATATACATGATATAATAGTCCCTATAACAATGTTACCTTAATGGTCTAATTACCTCATAATGGTGGCAGCTTAATCCCAAAGGCGAGAACTTAAGGTGCAATTTCCTAATAGGTGATTGATAGATTTTGTATCTTCTAAACAAAGAAAGCACGGTGATGGCCTGCAAAATATATGATGAGCTGAATATTGTCCCAAGTTATAATAGTTCCCTTTCCTACTAACCAAAGGAAGGAATAGATTTTGGGCCAATATCCTGAGTGCCAAACTTTCTCCCACAAAATGTTCTTATTGAGGATGTGCACTATAGATTGTATCAAGAATGCTTCTTTGTTAGAGAATTTTCCTGAAGGAGAATGTCCCCATCTGAGAATATTTTCTCCATGTTTGATCCTAATTCTTCTACCCTTAACCTCATCTAACCATGGTTGTATTTATAAATGTGTTGGCATTATGAAATCCTCACTCATGTTTTTCATTGATGCCACCCCTCATCATTCGTGTTTTGTTTCCAATAGAAATATATTGTTTCCTACAAAGGTTTATCTGTATTCTGCATAATATTTTTCAGTGTGTCTTTTCCATGCATGGGGGGAAGTTGTTTCCACAAGTCTTTTGAAATTCATGTTGAGGCACCATATTTAACTTCCCAAAAGCAATGCCCACTAACGAAGCCTCAATTCTTCCATACTGCATTCCATATTAGAGAGCCTTGTTGGGGCTCTTCCCATCCTACCAAATCATTTTCTTCCAGATTTGGAGAATAATTTGGTCTCCAAATTTTTCCCAAATATCATTAGGAATTTTGATCCATCGCCACCAAAATTTTGCACTTAAGACTTGGTTCATCACTTTAGGATCCCTAAGGCCAAGACCTCTTGAACGCTTGGGTATACAAAGGTCTTCCCATTTAACTAGGGCCCATTTCCTTTGGTTCCATGTACCACTCCGAAGGAATTTACATTGAATATTCCATATCAATTTTAGTATGGACTTTGGAGAAGCAAGGGCAGAAAAAAGATAAAGGGGGATAGCTTGCAGGACCAACTTGAGAAAGATAATGCGACTAGGTAAATTTAGGGTGTGGAAATTACACAAGGAGAGTATTTTCCACAGGGAGGTCAAGATATCTTCCCATGAACTATTCTGAAGGACGTTATCAATTAGAAAGATGATGATGTATTGGGATGGAATAGCACTCGTTGTGAAACCAAATAGTTGAGATATGTGGCACTGGAAAGAGAGAGGTGTGCTAAAAACTAAAGTTTGAAATTAAGATTTATTGACGGAAGTTCTTGAAGCAGTAAAAAATCCTTTGAGGATGGTATGGATGGAAATCACTTCTCTCACATAAGGGATGCCCATAATGAGGGTGTAATCGATGAATTGACTATGCAATAGGGGTGGGGGGGTAAGGCCATGAAGGGGTAATCCCGATATGGTATGATCATGGATAGATACCTTTATTCTTCTATTGATACCTTCTGCCATCAATATGAAAAGAAAAGGAGAGATTGGGTCTCTTTCTCAGATACATCTAGAGGGGGAGAATATTTCAGAGGGGGAAACATTAATCGAAGTGGCGAAAAAATCTAAATAGGTGAGATCCATTACCCAGTTAACCCAACTAGAGGTGAAAATGAAAGCCATAAGAACCGCATGCATGTAATTCCAACTTAATTTACTAAAATATTTTGAGAGGTCCAATTTGATTAATATACCCATACTTTTGGTAGCATGCGGGGAGTGGATCACCTCATGTGCTATGGTGACACTATCGATTATTTGTCTTTTTTCACATAACCTATTTTCTCATGAGCCTATAAGATACATAAGGAATGAATTCAGCCTCATTGTGATGATTTTGTATATTAGATTGCATAGTGAAATAGGCCTGAAGTTTTTAGGAACCTTGACCCTCTCCTCCTTAGGGATGACAGAAATAAAAGTGGCACTGAGGTTATACAAGACTTACTATGTTCTTCAGGAGTCCTCCATAAGCTGCCAAACCTCCTCCATGTTGATGGTGGAAATGATGTGTTCCATATCAAATATCTTGGGCCTCACGGTTGGCTAGAGTATGAAGTATGGGAATGAACACCCTAAATTTAAATCCTTCATAAATTATACAAATATCCACCCTTATGTAAATCCCATGGGAGTAGTAATACGAAGATATTTTTTATATATTTTTTATGTCACAAAATAAAAAACTTAAATGGACAGTTCACAATTAAAAGGAACACATGTTAACGTACTAAACCAGATTTGAAACACATAATAAATATAAACAGCTAAATAATTACAAATACAATCATGGTTGGACAATCATGAAATACAGCCATTTGTATAACCTAGAAGCAGAAATAAACAACACATGTTCAATTGTAAACAAGTCTAATATAAAATAAGGAAAAATAAAATATTGCACCTATGAGAATTGCTTCACAGTGAGATCTAGGAGCTATTGCAATATTCACAATCAAATTATTTGAGAAAATATGCAAGAGAACAACAAAAGAGACTGAGATAACACATGTGAGTGGTGCTAATAACTGATCATTATATTACAGAACATCTTGTAGATGTGTATGGTTCATATTTATAATACATTGAGGAAAATTAGTGAGCCCTTGGGGGCCATGTGAATGCATACAAGTGTCAGGCTAGGATTTGACCCCTAAACCCCCCTAGGTTGACCAATATGAAACCATATGAAACAGTCATGAATGCTAGTGTGAACATGGTTTTGGCATGCTTGGGTCATAAATGAGGGAAGGCTAAGCATGGGAGAGCACATGGGTGAGTGGGAGAGTCTCTAGGAGCCAATAAATGCCCAAGAAGACCACAAAACAACCACATTCACACACTAGTTCCCATATTCAAAGCAGGAAGTGGTTTTCAATTAATGCAGACACCTGGATGATAGAATGATCAAAGTTGAGCACCTCGACTATCAATTAATGAGCCAGAAATCACTTATTAGACCAATATTGACCAGTACAACATAAGTTAGACCATACAACATAAGCACAAGGAAAATGAAAATGTCTTCTAGGTAGATGACCATGGTACTAAGGTAGATTAATGCTCTAACACTCCCCATTCAGCCTAACTTAGTATAGCTTACACAAAATGATTTATTAAGGCCTTGGAAACTAAGGCACAAGTCACGTTTTACAACATAATTTTATTAGTCCATGTAACCGAGGTAAGGAGGAAAACCTCATGGGACAAAACCTCCCCTCAAAAATGGACATGACAAAGATGGTCAAAAAGACTTCAACATGTTCTCTTCTTCACTTAAATGAGCTGAAAGAACAACTTCTTGGTGCTAGACTTGGTGAAGATGTTGTGGATGCCAAGATCATGCATCAATGCATCAAAGTGTTGTAGACAAATATCATGTGGATAAGCCTTTTGATGGTCATCATTTGATTATGGAGGAAATTCATAAGAATTTATTTTTCTGCAAGCATACTCTGATCTAGTTGCATAATCAATCATGGAAAATATATCTCTGTAAACTATTTCCCAAATAACATCAAAAGATTCAATAAAATATGCCTCGTGTGTAGTTGTAATATCATGAATAAAACCATGAATCGTCTTCCCAATTTGATGAAGCACCTTCATAACTCTGTAAGAAATATCATGAGGCTCTAAATGTCAGAATATATGTCATATACAGCAGAAAATATTATAGGTATGGTGTCTCCATGAGCGAATGGGTCCATAGAGAGAGAAGAGAGGGAAACTAGATCACATTTACAGTTGAGCGAACCTAGAGGGTCTGGAGACTTGAGATTTGAACCATATAGAATAGAAGTCCCAGGAATATAGAATAGAAGTCCCATGAATTCCAATGATATTTCTGTCAAACCAATGAAATACATACAAGACATAAAAGCAACGTATACAATTGACATAGCATTGGAAACTAGGCAATTTTGAGATTTTCCAACTAGTGAACTTGAGGGTTGTCGGGTCTTTTGGTCATGAAATGGTTGGGGAAATGAGTCTATGATTTTCATAGGATGTATATCATCCTATATATCATTTTCAGAATCAGAATGGGAAATATCTGATTAGTTTGGGAAAGAGCTTTCAGAAGGCACATAAAAAACTAGTGAAAAATGACTAGTTTATGGAGGAAGCTTCGGTGAACTGGCTGGGGTTTCTTCTAAGGAATGGATGGAGGCTTCAAATTATGATATATCAGAAGGTAAATCAGAAACAGAGATATCATAAATGGATTTCTCCAATGCGCACAAATCATGCGCAGGATTACCATGTCCTTGCTTGCGCTCCCATCCTCTTGCAGATTCTAGAAGATCAATATGGTTCTCCTCAAGGAGATTGATCATGATGTCTATATTATTTCTGAAGAAATATATTTAAAGATGTGAACCTATACAATAACTACATGTGTGTGTCTCTCTCTCTCTTGTTCTCCCTCCTCCTGTATCTTGAACTCCCATCAGTAAAACTAGACCTTTCTGTAATATAATGCTTCTCCTTTTTCTTACTTTGCTTCAAATATTTCTTCTTTCCTTTGTCTTGATTTGATATACTAGTATCAAGTGCTTGATCCTTGGTGTATTTTATGGAACCCATTTGTACTAGATTTTCCTACTCCTGATTCAAAGACTCCATCATAAGTCTAGTAGCGCAGGAATCCTCCAATTTCTAGCTATAAGCTTACTTGAGTGGAATGTCGAAACAAACACGGAGTACTCATGCCCTAGCTTAGAAAGGATGGACAAGATAATTTTATTATATTTATTCTCTATTCCACACTGTTTTAGCTGAAGTACTAGTGCTTTGAACTTAGTAAATAAGTCTTGAATGGTCTCATAGTGAGTTGGGCTTAGGGAGATTAGCTCATTCTCAAGTTGATGGCCTCTCATCTCATCAGTCTTCCCAAATAGAGACTCAAGATTAATCCAAAATTCATTTGGTGTGACAAGACTATCTACATGAATGAGGAGATCCCTCGAAATGTTGAGGAAAATCTTTCCAAAGTCTTCATCAAGTCGATTGAAGTACTTATCTTTCTCTAATGCAGAGTTGGGTTCGACTTCAGTCCCCGTGGTGACTCTATACAGGATTTTTGACCTCAGCTGGAGCACAATTTTAGACTTCCATTCAAAATAGTGAATGGTGTAAGCAATAGCTGAGTCTGCTCCATCTTGCTTGCACAACCTATGACAAAAACATTGTAGAACCTGCAATGAAAACACTCAATTTTTTTGGAAATATGCCCTAAACAAAAACTCAAACCTCTCTATATTTGTTTGCAGCTCCAACTAGCTCTGATACCATGTGATAATTGCTTCACAATGAGCTCTAGGAGCTATAGAAATATTCACAATCAAAGTATTTGAAAAAATACACAAGAAAAGCAACAAAAGAGACTGAAATAGCACATGTGAATGGTCCTAATAACTTATCGTTATATTACAGTACATATTGTAGATGTGTATGGTACATATTTATAATACATTGGGGAAAATTTGTGAGCCCTTGGAGGCCATGTGAATGCATACAAGTGTCAAGCTAGGATTTGAGCCCTAAACCCCCTAAGGTTGACCAATAGGATTCCAAACCATACCAAACAATCACGAATGCTAGTGTGAACATGGATGGAGCATGCTTGGGTCATAAATAAGGGAAGGATAAGCATGGGAGAGCGCATGGGTGCGTGGGACAGTCTCTAGGATCCAATAAATGCCCAAGAAGACAACAAAACAACCACATTCACACACTAGCACCCCTAGTCAAAGTAGGCAGTGGTTTACAATTAATGCAAGCACCTGGATGATAGAATGATCAAAGTGGAGCACCTCAACTGTCAATTAATGAGCCAAAAATAACTTATTAGACCAATATTGACCAGTATAACCTAAGTTATACCATACAACATAATCACAAGGAAAATGAAAATGTCTCTTAGGTAGATGACCATGGTACTAAGGTAGATTAATTCTCTAACAACACCCAAGAGGTCTTTATATATTCAAAATTACACCCCAATAATTATCTGTATCTCTAGACCAATATTTTTCCTTTCACAACTAATGAGCATTTCTTAATTTCTTAATCAGTGTGTAGTGATAAATACAACACAAAATGTAGACCAATAAAGTTTCTTGGTAGAATCAATCAATAATGACCAAAGTCGGAATGGTTCAATGCAACGAAAGTTACCAATTAATGGCAGGCTACAATAAAACCATGATAAATATATCATCAGCAAATGGCAAAAAAAAAGTATCTTTCACAAAATTTATCAATTATAAATCACCAATTTACCACTTAGAAAAGACTCGTGATATATAACAGAAATATCAGATATTAAAGACATAGTATAACCTTGAAATGCAGAATTTAGAAACTCAAAATCATGCTCTCAACATACAATAGCATAGGGATGATTAGCCTCTTCTCTTTGATAGTTGATTTCTTTATAACTTTTCCTCCAAGAAACAATTAAGAAACTGATCATTTACAAACCTTAAAAGAATTCTTATAAAATCAAGGATGAGACTAGTGAATGAGGATTCAACCTAATATAACCATCAAACGGAACGAAAAGCTAACTGTCTTTAGATTTTATATATTTTAAAGAGTCTAGCAATATTAGGAATAGTCACCCAAAAGGGGGGACCCATCCATAGAATGGATATGACTAGGTACCTAATGTATAAGCATAAGATAAATAACATGGGAAACGAGAGACTTCCTAAAATTGCTTTAAACTCAAGTCAAAACTAACTATGCCACAAGCAGTGTTGGTGTAAATATACCATGGCTTGGGTAAACCATTGGGGCATTGATGAAAATGACATTTTGTAGGACATTGATAATGTCAAAACTATTATTACTTCTAAGTTTAAAGATAAATTGTGTTGTGAGGAAAATTTAGCGGTTGAGAGAAAATTAAGATACTATAAGGAGGTAATCCATCCCAATTTGGAAGATCATAAGTATCTCTCGGTAGTAACTAGCTCAAGGAATAAAATTAATATAGTCAAGATTATAACGAACTCTCATGGACTCCATAGCAAAACATGGCGTTGGTATATTCCTAAAACTCCATGGGAGGAAATGCTTTGCCATCTGTGTGAGTCTATGAGCGTTGAGGATGAAAATCACTTTCTCTTAGATTGCCTTGCTTACACCCATATTAGATCTTAGTTTCATAGTATTTTGTACAATACAAATCTTTATAACCTCCTAACTTGCCAAAACTATGGTGAGCTTGGAAAGCTTATTAGCAAGCTTTTTTAGCACAAGAACAATTTTTTAAGTAAACCAAGTATTATCCTTGTTAAGGTACAATAGACCAAAATTTGTCTCAGTAGACGTTAATCATCATCATCATAAACACTCATAATCCTTGTGCCTCCCAAAACCTATGTATAACTTAAAACATAACATGTTTATATCACAGTATAACTCAACCATCACAAAATGTACCACTTGTAGCATCAAAATTTGGCATGTTTTCACTTAAACCTGCTTTTAAATAAAATTGTGTTCAAAAGATATTTCATCCCTGTATCACTTAAACTTTTAACAAAATTGTGGTGCATAGCCTATTCACCAAAGTTTCATCTATTCAGCAATTTTAATACATCAAAATCATAACCAGTGTGCCAACGCAACTATGATTTTTTCCCAAATAATTTAGATATAAAATCCCTAAATGGAAGGAAAAACCCTTTAAAGATTGAATACGATGGTGTAGCTGCATTTATTTCCTTTTCTTTTGTAATAACTAGAACTTCTGGTTCCTCTTCTCTTGGTTGTTCTGGAGTAGGAATTGGTGGAAGAAGGGGAACATCATCAACTATAGGCTCCAAGTTTGTGAGTCGTTCAATAGATTTTGGTGGATCTTCATATACATGAAGGGATTTTGCATGATGTATTGAGGATGTTGAACTAGCAGCTAATGGTATGAGGCGATTAGGTTCAAGGTTCCCCCATCCTGTTGTTTTATCTCATGGAGAAGGAGGAAGTGCATCCCAACCAGGATTACAGATAGAGTAACGATGGGGCAATTCAACAAAATTGGGAAGAGGTAAAGGAGCTTGGGACACATGTGGAGGGACTGAATGATGTGAAGGTGGATCATTTCGAGGTCCAAGGTAAAGATGGTCAGTCCTTTCCAGCTGAGTGATTTCATTGAATTAGCATCAAAGTGCACATAAAATATTTTTTTCTATATGCCCCTTGCTTCCACAGATACTGCCCTCTGCCACCTCTTCCTCTTATAGATCTTACAGAACCTCTACTGTGGAAACTCATGGCTCAAAACACATCAATAATGAGCAAACAGTTTACATACATAAATTTTAATGAACAGAATACACACACAAACACACATATATCAACCACTCAGTCCTCTTTAATACCTATCAATAAACAATTGACATCGTAACATAAAAGTATTGCTCTAGCATTTGTGCAAGTACTAGTATCGAGACAAGGGTTTTGAATGAGGGATTGGGAAACATTATGATGGGAAAACAATTCTCTAAGATTGAATATACATGTTGCAACCCAAAACCATGCATTATTCTCCATTCGACAATGTCGAAGTAATCTAGCATGATGACCATTGTTTATTTTTTTTAAATCAATTGATATTGAATTACAACCAGCGCCCGTGAACAATCACTTCTTAACTGTAACCTTCATATTCCATAAATTCAATTTGGTTAAACCGAAAAATCTATCATCCAATGTTGAAGAATAAAGACTGGAAATGATAATTCATTTGCTTAGTAATCCACACTTATATTCACTGAAACCGTTTAATTCTCTTGAAATTGCTTGAGGTTATTTTCAGTTTATAAAGAAATATCATTCTTCAGCAGAGACACGAAGGGAAACTTTGGATGATGGGTAGGATCATCTTCACAATATCCTCACTATACATATCTTTTGAAATGGAGTGGGAGGAATTTCATATTGAATCGATTTGAGCTGTCGATAAAAGTTATATATATTTTTTAATAGAGGACTCTAATAAAATGAGAAAGGGAACAGATAGAACATGAGGAAGGGGTTTGAATGCAGGCAAGAGGGAAGATGAATTTTGAATTGGGAAAGAGTAAAACATAAAAAAAATGCATGAGGAGCTTAGAAATACGATATTTTTGGTGACGACAATAGCTTAATCCTATGACTGTGATGTGAACAAATTGAGTGTTTGAATAATTTATCAGAATTATAATTTCCATGAATATTTTCCATCAATCGTAATGCAGTTCCTGAACTTCCATAAATCAAATACATCGTGTTGAAATTCCTTCATAAAACCCTTGCTTCAATAAATAGGTTGACAATTATTCTCATGTCAACCACGATATATATGGAATGAATGGCAATTTGAAGTTGAGAGTGAAATTCCATAAATTAGTGTTTTTCACTTATGTTTTTGAAGTACTTATTTTCAACACACAGCCAAAAATTAAAGCTTTAAAACCTATAATACATTACATATCAAAAGATCTAATGACTAATAAACCCTAGGTTTTCCCCTTTTTTTTATAAATTCCATACATATATCTTCATGAAAAACCCTACCCGCATGTCGATATTAACTGCATTTTTTTCTTTTGTCAAATTTCCATTTCCACCTAATAACTTATTACTCCACATATTTACAATCTCCGGAGAATGGAGGGTGGTGTATTGTTGAGGGGGGCACTTGACCTCCTAAATGTCATAATATTTATGTAATTATATAGTTTAAAGGGATAGATGTAACCTTAACAAATGAGTAGTTGGACCGGTTATAACAACTCCAACCTCTCTCATGATGTATAAATAGTTATCAAAGATTAATACTAAGTCGGATTGGACGTCCCTTCCCATAGTTTGTGTTTGATGGTTGTGTGTGAGCGTTTAATATATGCTAGAATGTGATGTGAAAGCCCGTCTTTCAACATCTTGGTGTCGTTTCCATCCTCTTTTGGCTAGGTGCCAGCAACAACAATAGAGGAGCAGGTCGAACCCGAAAGAGATCGTGAGAATATGAAGAAACTCTGCAAGTGGAAATATTTCAAGAAATGGATGCTCGTGGAAAGATGCTAGTGTACATGATGAAGAAGACCGTGAGACGTAAAAAAACTTGCAAGAAAATTTAAGAATGTTTATGCAAGAAGAAACTGTGACCAATGGAATTGCTCAGCATCCGTCAGCCATATTGGTTAGTGCACCTATCGACTAATCTACACATTGATACTTCACCTTATAGTCGATCGACAACCAACTAAAAGAATCCATTCGGCCATACCTCCTGGAGCAGTCACATGTAGACTATTATAATTAGTCGTTGATTTGTAAACATAAGTCTGCGAAATTTGGTGCATGCATAAAGAGATTCTCTATGGGAAGAGTTGAATTGTCGGTTGAATAATATTTTGTCCGACGATGTGATATTTGTCTTATAAGCCCGTGGATTCCAACCGCAAGAGTCGATTGTTAAAATGAAGCCAAGAAATTTCATTGGTTAGCTGCCTCTCTGACTATCGACCATATCCAGCATCCCTCTATCAAAGAATTAAATGGGGATATCTATTTCAATTAATGTTATTTTCAGAGAAGTTTTCCCACTTATCATGTATTCTACAACAGCTGAACAAAGGTTATTCTTTCCCAAGAGTTTGAGATATTAAATATTTATTGAAGCTTGAAGTTATATGTGGTAAAAGTATGCCAAATAGAGTCTATAACCATCGAGGGCCAACCAAAATATCTAGTATCAACTCCGAAAGTCGGCTATTGATAACATGGACTGTCATCGATCCTAGATGGTATGTCGATTTCTGACTGATTTTCGATTGGTATGTCAATTTTTTGACTTACTGTGTCACCTGGTACATATGCCAAAGGTGGCATTCGACTAGTGTCGACCGTTGCTCCATGAACTTAGATTCATAGAGAAGATGGTTTCCCATTCCCACCAAGTCCATCGACCAAGTTTGAGGTTGTTGGGTCTGCGTTACAAAGATATCACATTAAATCATTTGTTGGATATTTATTGCACTCCCTATTGCTATGTACACTCTACATCACTGAGTACATCTGTGCCAATTATAAGACTACTCCTAACTAGCATCCCACGACCATCGACTTCTCCAGTCAACCACCGACTGCTCCTGCCCACTGATGAAGACTATCGACTACTTTCCATATGAAGTTTTCAACCAGCCACCTACTAGCACACTTGCCTATTGACTCGACCACCCTTGTTAACAAATACTTACTTATCGACGAGGCCTCCCGACTGATCTTGTTCCTCATTTTGTCGACCACCACTCCCTCATTGAGTTTGCATTAGTAACCTAACATCATCACATTAATGATGCTAGAAAGAGTACAAATGCAGTTAAAATTTACACTTCTCATTTGAGGTGAATTTGACTCATCACATGCATGATAGTCGATCAATATGATAGTCGGTCAATAAAGAGATATTTTGTGACAGCGTTGCCACCAGTTGACATGTAGGTGACATGTAGAACATCATGATGAGATGTAACATTATTCTTATTTTGTCGATGAATACTATTCCTTCATGTCGACTAAGCATTAATTAAAGTTGTCAAAATATGGTTGAAGCTATAAAAAATTTAAGTGAGGCATACATATTATCGTTTGCAAAGTCTTAAAACTGTAAGAAGAATTATTTTTTTCATCGAGTCCTATGAGGCATGTATCATTATAAGTGATTCTTCATAAATTTTTGAGGAGATGTGTTGGGAGAGATGTTGGAGGAGCTAGTCGGCTTAGCCCAGTAGACTCACTAGTCAACTAATTGTAGATTAGGTCGACCTCATAGCTCATGTCCATTGGTTGAACCAACAGGTAATTACTATAACTATTTTGTAAATGTATATATAGGTTGTTGAGCCAGATAGATACTTGGTTCAGTTTTTTGTATGAACCCACATTTGTAATTGATTAATATAATATGTTATTTTTTCTACCATTCTTGTCTCTTGTTATGTTATGATTATTTATGTGTATCATTGGTAACCTTGCAATCTAATTGATTACAACATTGGTTACATTGTCGGTGATACATATACAGATGAAATGACTATGACTAGATGATCTCAGAGTAGGAGATTCAGAATTGGTGGGAACGTAATATTGCAAATTATTTGTAGAATTTTTCCAAAAGAAACAGATCGACTATTGCACAAGAAAAGGAGAAATTATTCTCTGAAACACATGAGAAGTTTGTTGAATCAGTCCCTCAGTCTTTGAAGAAACTACTGGATGAAACAGCCGGAAAAAATTAAAGACCAACAGTTACTCCAGAAGGTAACAAGGGGAGGACGTACAAACCTGTCGGAGTGGTTTGAGAGAATCGTCGATGAGTTATGTGAGGAAAGAGAACTCGAAGAAAGAGTCTCTGTAGATAGTATCAAAGAGAGATTCTACAACAAGCTAACCAAACAGTTCCTATGCTTGCTAACGACACTTTTGTTCAAATTCTTGATCGACAAGGGTGTGGGCCATATTGTTGAACCTCGACCATTACTGATAGATCCGCCATCAAACACAAACTGGGCGGCCAAACAAAAATAGTGGGAAAAATTTGTCAAAGAAAGAAAGTGGGAATACTTTCCAAGCAATAGACAGCTCCACCCCGGCTTACTAAAATATTTTGGGTCGGCTATGGGGGGGTAGTTGGTCATGTTCTGGAGTAGAGTAAGGGAATTCTAGTTGACTTCTGAAAACACCATCGTCGATGATGAAAATTCGGGCCAAAAAGGAGATAATTCAGACAGTTACTCACAAAATGCACTTCAAATATACAGAAGACAGAACGAGAGAAGAGGTGAAAGAGAAGGGAAGAGATTAGAGAGCAAGTTGTTATGCTCCATGGTAGAATGACGACCACGGTGATAGAACAAGAAGAGAATTCAACAGATTCAGGTCATGACTGACAGGAAGAAGGCGTTGATGAAGACGTGTCACCAATGGAGGAATATTTGTGGATAGAGCATGGTGAAGCTCTCCAAGTTGATATACCCCAGAACATTACACCTCATTCTCAACGAAATTCTAGCCATAGTTATCGAGTGTAGGACATTGTTCAGGAATATTTGGGACTGCGAGTTGGAGAGTTAGATGTATGGAGTCGACTAGATGAAGAAGGAAACAATGTTGACCATTTGGTAATTCATTAACCACAGGAAGGACATTGGGTTACCTTTCAACCCTTTTCATCTAACCACAGTATTCACCTACCCTACTCGAAACATGAAAGAGAAACCCCCTAGCTAATCACAACTTTAGGTAAGACACTAGACCAGTCGGATATAGAAGAGAGGATAACCCAGTCTCAGAAATCTATGTGGGTTTCATCAAAAGGAGTCGAAATAAATCAAATTCTAGTCGAAAGCGCTTTGACTGCTACAGATAAAACTTCTGACGAAAACGAAAGTTTTGTTGAGAACAACTGTGAAGAAAATAAAGTCACAGGAAGTAGCCCACCACCACCACCACCACCCCCTCCACCACCAGGAACAGACATAGACATCGACAATATGGCACACGTGTCTGCATACATCCCCCTCTCTGAGGGCAATGAAAACCCCATACTACATTGGTTCGTATGTGCGTCGACTTGGGAAGCAAATGTTGTTACCAATGAAGATCGACAAATGGCTCGGTTTGCTGGTGCTCTGTGAAAGAGAGCACTCACATGGTACATGACGTACACAGAAAAGATGTCAAGTGCTACTAAGATGCAAATTAAATACCAGTTCATGTCATTCTTCAAGACTCTGGATGCAAAGCATATGGAAGCAAAGAAACTAAGGACTACAGCCCAGAAACCGATATAAATAGTTCAGGAGTACAATAAAATATTTAAAGACCTACTAATCCAGTTGGACTAAAATATAGATGAGTAATTTCTAATCCAATGGTTTGTTGTAGGACTCCTACAAAATATCTGAATGCATATCAGGTTGGACAACTTTAATACTTATGAAGATGCATTAAAGAAGGTGTCACAAGTAGAAATGGACGAGGACTATCCAGTAAACCTAGTTGATAGCTGTATCGAGGAACAATTGGAGATTATGCAAAATTCATTACGGGAATTAAACCTCAAAGGTCATGAAGTATGGTGTACGAAATGCTCGACGATCGGGCACACAAAAGATAAATCCTAAGAAGAAGAACTTCTAAAATATGTACAGTTCGTTTAGTCGAAATGCTTTTATGACATTTACCAGGAGCACGGTATACATGTGACAAAAGATTGTCCATACAATATGAAGAAAAAAAAATCTCGTTGGTGCATGATATGCGAGGTCAAAAGCCATACAACAGTCAAATGTCAGCTAAACCTAAAGAATTGACAGAATTATCACATGGTTTACCATACAAACATTGTAGCAAAAAATAATAACGACAATAATACAAGAAGTAACAATGACTGAAATGAGAATAAAAACCAAAGATATGATGATCGAAGCTACGAGCACTGGTATGACAACAATCATTGTGGAGGATTCTCATTTCGAGGCCGATTCTTTGGGAATTGGGAAAATAGACCACGTCAAATGATCCAGGGTTATACGTGCTTAAATGAAGGGCATCGATACGCTGAGTGTCCATACAAGGATTAAACTAACCTTAAGTTTTATACAAGTTGTGGTGTGGGTGATCACTCTTTAGAGGATTTCCCCACCATGCTAGAAAATATCAATAATAATAAAAACGTTAATGTCTTGTATAGTGTGCAAAAATGTGATGTCATCAAAACTAAAAATTTACAAATTGTCATGCATCAAGGCACAAAAACAGGTGTGGATAATCCCAAAATAAGTAAAATAGAGAATAAAGATGATTATTCTAACCCTGTCATACAAAAACAATTATATAGTGATTCCACGAACATATTTCAAGAATTAGTTGCACAAGAAGTAAATGATGATACTCGACAGAATATGTCTCAAGAATTAATTAATATAATACACAATGATAATTATGTTTCAAAATTTATCGACTTATTGTGCAATATTAAGAATAAACCTGGTATCAATAAGCAAGCTAAAAACATATGCAGCTTGAATCAAAAAGAAAAAAGTGACACTGACCCTTTAGTCGACCTAGAAATTGAAGGTTACCATGTCGGACAAGTCGTTCTTGACTTCAGATCACAAGGACACATGGGAACAATTAAGCAAACCTCTACTTAGAGAATCTGGCATATATTTGAAGTTAGCAGATCAAGGACGAATTGAATCCATTGTTGTCTAGAGGAATGTCGACACAACTATAAAAGGTATCACTACAAAAGTAAACTTCAAAATTATTAACCCTAAGGAAGGATCCAGTTCCTTTCCAGCACTAGTAGGCTGACCATGGGGTCGAAATATGAAAGCATCCATTTCACTAAACAAAGAAAGAATAAAACTTAAAGGAAACGGGAAGAAAGTAATTGTCCCTATTCATCCATCACAAGGCAAACCATGGACAGAACCTATAGATGAAGAAATCGATGTCTGAAAACTATACAAAATACAAAATAATGAGGATTACGACCAACCAAACATACATGGAGAGATGCATTTAAGGAATCCAGACTCTTTCAGTTATAACTCAGACATGGAATTATATGATCGGGAAATGGAAAATTATGAACTACAAGCAATGGAATGTTGGACCATCCAAGCCATTCCAAAAAAACCAACACGACAATGTTTCTTTATGTCTATAATACCAAAAATATTTGAAAGAAAATTTAGATAATATCCATCCCTAGCACCGATGAAAAAAGAAGCATCAGGTCGACCGTCACTTAGGTATAAAGAGCAGGAATCTCTACTGCTTCACATTGAACAAGTATCTAAAAATATAGGTGAACACTGTCAACTTCAAAGTCTAGTTGAAACATTTACGAGATAGGCTACTTGGTGGTGGGATACCCACCAGTCGAGACTATAATCATGGTCGACAGCTTCAACATACTTTGTCGAAAGATTTTACAGGAAACAAGCTAACAAATCAAGCACAAATACTAGTCTTTACATAGTGTCAAGATCTTGAAAAAAAAATCATTGCATGTGAAAACGAATGGAAAATACTTGGATATAAAGATGAACAAATATGGCCGCACCTATTCCCGTCAACATTAGATGACCTACCGAAAAATGGTACAAAATGGAAGAAGCACGAGGTGAAACGTTCTTATGGAACGAACTTAAAGAAAATTTCATCAAGGAATTCAAGTTTATACCTGAATATGACCAACTAGTCGAAGCTACAAAGCAAATAAAAACATTTATAAAATTGACTGTTAGTAGTAGTTTGACAGGAACTCTCAACCAACCGAATGCCTCATGTCATAATATTCGATCAACTAAAGTACCACAGTCGACAAGACTTTGACTAGAAACCGAACATATAAGGGGAAAAAAATTTCAATGGAAAACTAACCATCCTGAAACAGTGAGACTCGTTAAAACAATACTAAAAGTTGAATCGATAGAAAAAGAAGAACGTAAACAGATGATAGCAGAAGACTTCCCAGCATCATTTTCACAATTTAAAGAGGGAAGTTGACAAATTAATGAAAGCAAGGCACCAGAATGGATGGACACAAAAATTAAAACAAAAGAAGTTGACATCTCCAATGATGATAGATCTAACTTTTGTAAAAATCAAAGATTACTGGAATGAAGAACTGAAAGCAGACTTAGTCAACTTCCTAAAATAAATTCAAGGCGTCTTCACTCGGGATTATAAGGATCTTAAAGGATTAGTTCAAAAAATGGGAGAAATGAAGATCGACATAAAACCCGATGCAAGACAAATAAAGAAACGGCCATATAAACTTGCTCAGAAATATAAAGAAATAGTGAAGAAAGAAATTGAAAATATGTTAGCAGCCGGAATTATCTACCCTATCAACTAATAAGAATGGGAAATTCCAATGGTTGTGAAACCAAATAAGCATGACCCGAAACGACTAAGAATTTGGTAGATTTATGTGAACCCAACAAAGTAACTCTTATGGTCCCATTTTCGACTCCTTTCGTAGATGAAATTCTCAATGAAGTTGCAGGACGTGAATGTTCATTTACATATGGATTCTCAGGATATAATCAAGTACCGATTTCCAAGGATGACCAAAAGAAAAAAATGTTTGTCTATGAATTTGGTTCATTCACCTACAAATTCATGCCATTTGGTTTGAAAAATGCACCAGCTGTATTTTCATGAATAGTGGTTAAAGCATTCCAAGAATATATCTACAAAACAATGGCTGTGTATTTTGACGATTGGACAATTTACTCTATGCTAAAATATCACTGCAAATGGATGATATTAATGTTAGAAAGATGCCCACAAATTTAGTTATCCCTTAATATAAAAAAATGTATTTTTGTAACTCCTATAGAAATTATACTAGGACATGTTGTATGTAAAGAAGGTATCAAGGTTGACTTCGCTAAAATCAAAATCATTCTCAACTTGAAACCACCAGTTAAACTGAAACAAGTCATAATTTTACAAAGAACATACAGGATATTACAGAAAATTTATTCATCATTATTCAGACATGACATATCCCTTAGAAGAGTTACTAAAATAAAATTAAGAATATGAATGGTGTGAAGAATGTGATGCATCATTCGACATTCTAATGAAAAAACTAGTCGAAGCACCTATTTTACAATTTCTGAACTGGTCGATAAAATTCCATGTACATATAGATGCATCCGGTATAGCAATCGGTGCGATACTGACACAACCAGGAGATGACAGAATGGATTATCTGATTGTATACAATAGCAGAAAAATGAACAAAGTTGTACGTAATTATTCGACGATGAAAAGGGAAGCACTAGGAATGGTCTTTGCACTTCAAAAGTATTGACACTACTTGATAGCTAATCCCTTTTTGTTTTACACTGATCACCAAGCATTAAAATACTTAGTTAATAAACCTTTACATAATGGGAGAATCTGTCATTGGTTACTATTATTTCAAGAATTTGAGTTCGAAGTCATATTTCGACCGGGGAAAGAAAATGTCGGACACGGCCACTTGTCGAGAATCGACACAGGGAAAGAACGGACTGGAGTAGAATATGACTTACCAAATGCACATATGTTCAGAATAGAAGTTGTACCTTTCAAACTAGAAGAAATATCTAAATTCTTAGAAAATGGAAAAGCACCAGAAGGAATGAGTGACAAAAAGAAGAAAATTTTAGCAATGAAAGTTGCACCTTATAGTATAATAAATGTGTTCCTCTATAAACTCGCTTTGGATGAAGTACTATGTCGATGCATTTTGGATCATGAAAGAGAAAGTATAATGAATGAAACACATTAAGGCCTAGTTAGAGGACACTTTCAATCTGACACGACTGCTAAGAAAATCCAATAGTCAAGATTATGGTGGCCGACATTATACCGAGATTGTCAAATATTTGTAAGTAAAAGTGAATGTTTCCAACGATTAGGTCAACCTCTACCAAGTACCGAAATTCCTTTAATATCAGTAAACCCAAGTTTAACGTTCGACATTTGGGCAATCGACTTTATACGACCATTTCTGATACTTTCTAGAAGGTCAGGAGCACGTTGTATTATTACAACGGTCGAATATGTTACTAATTGGGAAGAAGTGAAACCTATCAAAACCTGCTCTAGTGGAGTAGCCATGAAATTTATATATGAAAATATTATTACCAGATTTGGGTGTCCACTGACCTTGATCAATGATCAGGGGTCACATTTTATAAACAAAACAATTGCATATTTGACATAACAGTTTAAAATCAAACATAAAAGGAGCATAGCATACCATCCTCAATCCAATGGTGCAATCGAAGCATTTAACAAAACTCTGACTAGAGGCCTAACAAAAATATGCAATATCGACAAAGATGATTGGGATGAGAAAATTCTTGTTGTCCTATGGGAATACAAAATAGTGTACAAACAATCGACAAATCAGACCCCATTCTGACTTGTTTATGGACATGAAGCAGTCGTCCCATAGCACTTTCAACAACAAACACCAATAATTGCTGACATACTACACATCGATGTCGAAGAGGCTAATAAAGAACGATTAACACAATTGGATAAACTAGAGGAACATCAACTGATAGCAATACAACACCAGGAGATCCAAAAAAAACAACAGAAATCTCGGCATGATCGCAATATTAAAAATAAATACTTGTCGGTAGGAGACCTTGTGTTGTTGTATAATAGTCAAGTGAAAGGAAAACCAAAAAAACTACACACAGAATGGATGGGACCATATATTGTCGAAGAAATCAATGCTAATGGATCAATCCGACTGAAAAGGTTACAAGGCAGTGTATTTCATAAACTTGTTAATGGTTCCTGACTAAAACGCTACAAAAACTAAAAATTAAAAAAAAAATTAAAAAATCAAAGACTATAAAAACCTAAAAAACCAAACACAAAAAGCAAACAATACTGATAAACAAAATGACAGGGCCTTGGATAAATTCTCAGAAGGGAAGTAACAGATTACCGTTTGGAAAATATAACCATCGACATCATCATCATCGACACTATGAATATCACCTATTCCATCGACATTTCCACAATCACGATGCATATCGACATAAAGAAGGCTCAACAGTCCAATCAAGTCATAGTGATCATTGACAGAAGGATCGCCAAAATCAGTATGCAATAAAAGAACACTTAACAAATCATCCTTCATAGTCAAATCCACCATTAATACATCCATCTACCAGCTTCCTACCCACTCCACCTATTTTCGCTATAAATACCACCCTAGGTGAAGACCAAACATCATTCCACGAAGAGCTAGAAAATAAGACCTACCAAACCCCCAAGGCCAAGATAACTATGTGTGAACCAGAGAATTCAACCGACACAATGACACCTAAAAAGACAAATACAAAATCTGCAACGAACAAGATGAAAGAGTTATAAATAAATACAACATCGTTGGTACAACGACTGGATAACATTCACAAAGTGAAAGTTATAGAATCATCATGGGCAAGATTGTGGAAGGAAATCAAGACATGGTCATATATAAATGGGAAAATACCTAAGGAAGCTCAAAATATTAGTACAAGAACAATCCTCAGTGACATAAATGCACATTTTATGGTGAGTTTTGAGGGAACAAAGGACATCATAGTGTAGTTCATTGTTAGTCACTATCACAATGGAAAATTTTATTTCGACAGACATGTCGAAATATCTAGCGACGTAATCTATAGTCTTATTGGGTTGTCGAACAAAGGAAAACCGATACTTGCTAGAAAAAGCCCAGGATTGATAGAAAATCTAACATGAACACCAAGAGGAAATAACTCAAGGGGACTAATAATCAGCCAGATTCAATTTACCACACCCAAAATAGTGGCAAAGATTATTTCTGTAGGTCTGACAAGCACAGGTCGAGGCTCCGACTTAAAACTAGACATGTTGGAAGTTGTGGTGAATGTAGCACAAAGAGGAAAAGTTTACTGATCAGCAAAGTACCTAAACGAAATTATCAAGCACACTTACACAAAATGTCAAGAAGAGGGCACACCAATAAAATTTTCTTCCCTAATCATATGGATCACAATGTACCATCTTCGACCAGTCAAAGATCTGGACTTCGATGAACTGAACAGAATCAATATGTGGAATTTCAAACCTTTTTCAATGGCTATAAATCATCAAGAATTAGAGAAATCCAAGGTCTAGGTGGATACTTGATTTCAAAACTTAAAAATAAAAACGACCAGATGGAGGGTACCGCAGAATATCCAACAATGTTTGTCGCTAATTGCACATATCCAATTGGAATTAGACCACACTTTAGTATGGTACCTACTGGGAGATGGAGGAAAGGATAAATCCCTCGAGTTTTACCCATCACTCGAAGACATCTTTGCAGAGCTAAGTCAACAGTCTAACACTAAGTTAGGCAAACCACCCACAGCAAAGAAGGTTGATTAACGAATCATTGAAACTTTGACTGGCCAAGAAAAAGAAGAGGATTATGAAGTCTTACTTCATGTCAGTATTTTCACCCTAGAGAATACCCCTACAGAGGAAGATAACACTCTACAAGTCACCATAATACCACTAACACAACAACAGGAGGAAGAAGCAGTGCAAATAGACGAAGAGACCCAATATGACACCCTTCTTTTTGAATATGAAACGACAAAATAAAACATCTGATAGCTAGCTGTTGAGTTATCTAAAACTCGACAGAAGAGGAAGAACTCAGTAAAAGGAAAGGGGAAGAGCAGGATTGTAATTTCGGAGCAGTCAGATGATGAAGATGAGCTACATGCCAAAGCTGCACAAATTCTAGAGGATGCTGTTAAGAATAAAGTACTAGTCAAGGACCAGTTCAAAAATTTCATCACAGAAGAAGAAAGGAAACCTCCAGCAAAAGAAAAGAAAATGAACACTGTCTCTCCACCTAATGTTTACCCTTTAGATCTCACTTCCACCCCACCACCTCCATCCCCAACACAAATAGTTGAAGAAACTTTACCAACTTTGAGTTCCATTATACCGACCACCTCTGTAAACCCATATCTTCAAGCATTACCATAAATTATTCGTAGTAGAGTCGACAAATATATCGACCTACAAGAATTCATTAACCAACTACCATCCATCTTTCCTATTGTTCAGTAGCTAATGATAATGAAACCGGTTATCACTGCAAATAACCCACCACAAATTCTAGCCCTTCCCCAAAACCCTGACCAACCACAAAGTTCTGCATCAAAACCACAAATTGTGGGACATATCAAGTCCACCTTTAAAATAAATCCAGATAAAACTGTCTAGATTGTAGCAGAATAGATCTCCTCATTCACTCCACAATCCATTGAAAAACCCCCATTTCCTAACCTAGCCAATGAAGAAAACGAACAAGCCAGTTTTGAAGAGCTTGTCAAAATCGACAAAGCAACAAACCAAGAAATGGTTGAGAACATAGAATCTATCGAATCCCCTGCAATTGTTGAAAACCCTCTACTGACATATTCCACCCAAACTCTTCCACCATCCACCTCCAAACAGCCACCACCTCTTCCTTCACCCACACCACCGTCACCCACACCAAAAGTGCAAACATCATCTACCGTGGCCCCACCAGAAACCCATGTTACAAGTCCTAATTAACCCAACCCGAATACAGAGCAAGCTCAAATTGTTCCTCCGTCAACAGAAGAAGCCGAAGCACAAAACAGAGAAGAGGAGTGGCGAAGAAGAAAATACAGAGAAGAAAGAAAGAAAAAGGAAAAGGAACATCAAAAACAATTACAGTTGGCTCAACAGCAGATTCCATCAGTTATCCACCTAGCTCAGTTAGGATCGACAACAAAATTCAACACATAAAAGATAAGAGAAGAAGATCTAGACTGACTGGTGGATGCAATTAATAAAGAAGAGAGAAAAGAAAGAAAAACTAGAAAAACTAAATACAAACTAGACTGAATTACTGACAAAATATGAAATAGAAAGGCAGTTCATCTCAGTCTTGGAAGGGGTTGACACCGACAAGATGTTGGAAAAATCCTAAAAACTATTTGAAAATGCCGTGTCGAAATTTCAGGCACAAATACAAGAAAGGAAAGAAGAGCAGGCAAAAGAAACTACTATAATACTGAGAAATCAGTATACAACATGTTACAGCTGATTTTAACACACATGGTAGATCACATATTTATGGCCTTCCCTGTCCCTCTGCAGACTCTTTGGACCCATGGACCATTTTTGTACCTTTGATGTTTCCAATATCATCCCTTAAAACATGCATTATTTGCCATACGTGACTTTCAAACCCATTCTTGCGTATATACGCGGATATGACCCCTAAACTCGCGTACATCGGGATGTGTGCAAAAGGCCAAATAGTTTTGGAGTTTTCCTTGATGTGGATCTGAGTCACTTGTCTCTTGGCCTTCCATATGCCTTGAGANCAGTATATAAGGAACCCTTTGGATACATTGAAAGGGGAGGAATTGAAGAGCAAGAAAACTATAGTCCATTGTTGTCGTAGCTTGATTATACTTGAGTCTACATCCCTTTGTCCCTTGGAGCACTTAGTGTTCTTCCCAAGCTTTCCTTTGCTTGTGAGCTTGCTATCGAGAGATGGAGGATTGAAGTGGTGGAGGCCTAAGTGGAGGACTCAGTTTCTCCGGTTCACAGACGTGCCGACAGAGGTTGTCATTCTTGTAATCTCTGATTTATATTAATAGAAATATCTTTTCCTTTCCAATGATGTGCATTTAAATGAATATTGAATCCATGGATGCTTTTATTTGCTTATACATTATTGATTATATATGCTAGAGTAGGTCTAACACCATTATATAGCATGCTTGTCTTGTTTGTTGATTGTTGAGAGAGCAAATTAATAACACAAGTGGGATTGGAAAAGCTCAATGAGGATCTACATCAACCATCCAGAATAAGGTATGTTTCGAGATCCTTTAGTGTTATATGTTTATTTCTCTTGCATATTGGGAAGGGATTGATTTCTGCAATTACTCTATCTTTTGTGGTACCCCAAGCCATAGGAATTTTTCTCCGTAACACAGCATTTTTGGCATCCTACACTGTGCTGAGAGAACATATCATAGATTCCAATGTAACAAAATAAGTCTTGAGAAATTGGTTCACCTACTACGACCAAGTGTTTCAGCAGGTGCGGGATACTCGTGAGCTCATTAGTCCACTGCGGGACTGACAAGTGAGCATGAAAGTAATGGCGAAAACAATTCAGGACCAGCTTGTGTTAGAGATGACAAAGCTAGAAAAATTAGAGAAACAATAACATCAGTGGATCAGCCAAGCCAGACCCATCCTAGTCAGTCTCGATAAGATCCGCCCTCATATGAAAAGACTACTTGACACTGCCGATGAAAAAGTACAATTCTTGGGACCCGACATGAGCAACATTTTTAACTTGAACATACACCAAAACGTGGAGAATTTTTCAGGTCTCACAACTTTGACTATAGAAATCCAAAAGGCACTTCACACTTGGGAGGAATTCCAACACCAATTAGCAATTACTGCAGAAGCTATTGTGGAATTGTGCATACAGAAGCAACCGTCTATCAGGAAGCACATCCCATGAAAAAGCATTGTAGAAACTACTTAAGACAAAAATTTTGCCACCTCCTTGTTACTTTGGGATGAAGAAAGATTTTTTGTGGAAATTGAACCCAAGAGATAGAACAATTACACTCACAAAATCCCTAATCAAACATGCAAAATTCACACCAAAGGAGACTGAAATTGGAGCATAACACTGATCTGTATTCAATAAGTGTACAATAGCCAAACTTATGAAGTAATAGGCTGCTGCAATATATAATTACATGAGAGATTCAAATGCATAAGGATGCCATTCAAAATGGTCAAAAAGCAGGCTTACTAAATCTGGTCAAATCCCCCATAGGTGCATAAAGCAATTTCCAAATCTACCAAGATGCTCACGAATTGGATAAGTCAAGTAGGCAAGCTAATGAGGGATGGAAAGAAAACTCATACATGCTTTTATTAGGAGAAAAGGAGGGAGGATGATGTGGGAAAAAAACAAGTCAACTACACCTAGTCTAGCTTTTCCTTTTGCCTTAAATCTCAATAAAACAGGCAGCTTTTCAGAAAAAATAGATATGCGCTTTGGAGGATCTGGAATAAAGCATACATGCTAAATTGGGTTTCCAGGATGTTTCCCAAGTGCTCCATGACTCAGTTTTATCATGTGTTGACTTCTAGGAATTGTAGAAGGAAACTAGCATAGAGTGGAATCTAGGAAACTAGGTAATAAGACAAAAATAATTAAAATTAATGTCTAAGGTAGGTAACTATGGGTCGATTATTCTAACACCCCACATTAAGCCTGAATTTATGAGTAAATATTAAAAAACTATAGGGCCTAGCAACAAGGCTTAGTCACCCTTTACATATTGCTTGTCCATACAACCAAGGAAAGAGGTAAAAACCCAGTGGGAAAATCCTCCCTTAAAAATGGACAGGAAAAACAAAATTTTTGGAAATCTTGTCATCAATCATGCTTCATAGCATGATCAGCAATCCCCAGTAGTGATTTGATATTACTAAAGGTCTTCTAACAAAAAAACTTTGGTGAATATGTCTACTACTTGTTCTGAAGATGCACAGAAGAGTAGATCAATGGTGCCATCATGCACAGGTTGTCTGATGTAATGCATATGGATCTCAATGTGCTTGGTTCACTGTCTTTGAACTGTATCATTGCATATTCGAATGGTGCTCTGATTATCATAGTAGATAATAGTTGAAAACTCTGATTCGAAACCACATTCTCCAAGTATCCCCTGCAACCACAAACATTGAGTTACTACATTTACAACTCCTCTATCCTCTACTTCTGTAGATGAGAGTGCTATGGCACTCTGCTTCTTGCTTGACCAGCTGATTGGTCCTTTTGCAAGCATGGACACATATCCTGATGTAGTCTTTCGATCTGTGTTGTGACCTGCCCAATGAGTTCTTGTTCCTTGAACAAAATTTAGGATCCTTTTGGATGTTCTCCAATGGATCTCATGAGGCTGATCCATGTATCTCAAAGCCACACTAAATGCATAAGATATATCAGGTCGAGTGTTTGTAGGATAAAGAAAACACCCAATCAATTGCCTATACAGTGTATTATTTACCATAGGAGAAGATCCTGCTTCTTCAAGCTTAACTCCTGAAAGGAAGGGAGTCTTGCTTGGCTTGCAATATTTCATATTGAACTTGTTCAGAAAATCCATAGCATACTTGGACTGCTGTACTTTGATTCCATGTTGAGATTGAGCAATTTCGAGACCCAAGAATTGGCTCAACAATCCCAAATCTATCATGGAAAATGCATGGTTCATTGCATCCTTCAAGGAGGCAATCTCTTTCTTTAAACTTCTTGTAATTAGAAGGTCATCCACATACAAGACAATAATCATCAAGGAACCATGAATCAGCTTCAAATAGACATTAGTATCAGACTTGCATCGAAAAAAACTCAATGATAGCAAAAATCCATCAATCTTGGCATACCAAGCCCTGGGGGCTTGCTTGAGCCCATACAATAATTTCTTTAACCTACACACTAAATATGGATTAGAAACAAACCCTTCAGATTTCTGCATGTAAATCTCTTCATTGAGATCTCCATTTAGGAAAGCACACTTCACATCCATGTGATGTACCACCCACTGCTTCGAAGCTACAATGGCTAAAGCTAGCCTTATGGAGTCCATCTTTGCCACTGGTGCAAAGGTTTCATTGTAGTCGATACCATGTACTTGTGAGTATCCCTTGGCTACCAATATTGCCTTATATTTCAAAGGTGAACCATCAGCAGCAAACTTAGTCTTGAAAACCCACTTACATTGAACTAGCTTCCTCCGTGGGGGAAGATCAACCAGTTCCCAAGTGTTGTTCTTCTGGAGCGAGATGAATTCTTCTTTCATGGCTGTTTTCCATTTGGATCATCTGCTGCATATTCATATGTCTGTGGATCTGATTCAACCATCAGATAGCACTTCTTAGAAAATAGAGGATCTTTCACACAAAGGGCACTCTCAAACTGAGATCTAGTCCTCCTAGTGTCACTAGGATTTCAAGCTAGTTCCCCAGCTGCATGTATGGTCTTTGCTGCCAATTTTGGTCTTGTAGGACTGTTAGGATATGCAATCAAATCATCATTATCAGGCATATCATAATCAGAAAACTCATTAGTCTCTCCACTTACAATCAATGGATCTGGTGGTGAAGAAGACTCTCCAACTTCAACTGCTACTAAAGGCTCTTCCTGGAACTGAACACTTCTTTCAATGAAATATTTGTTAGTGATCAAGTTGATCAGCTTGTACCCTTTTGAATCTTTAGAATACCCAACAAATAGGCACTCTTGGTTTTGGGGCTACAAATCCTTCCTCTTTTCAGTTGGAATTCTAGCCCAAGCCTTTGAGCCAAAAATCCTGAAATGGGTCACATCTGACTTGTGCCCACTCCAAGATTCGAAAGGAGTCATACCATCAAGATGCTTATGAGGCTCCCTATTTTGGATGTAGGATGCACAGTTTATAGCCTCAACCCAAAATTTTGGTGGCAAATTATTAGCCTCCATCATGCAGGTTGCCATCTCCTTCAATGATCTGTTCTTTCTCTCACCAACACTATTTTGTTGTGGTGTGTAAGGGATAGAATGTTGCATCTAAATACCTCCATCTTTACAATACTGAATGAAATTAGACTTGACATACTCACCGCCATTGTCAGATCTAAGGATCTTGAGTTTCCTCCCAGACTGGTTTTCAACCAAGGCTCTAAAGACTTTGAAGAGGTCAAAAACTTCAGACTTATGCTTTAGGAAGTAAACCCAACAATACCTGGAAAAGTCATCTATGAAGTTATGCATATTTTACTTGACTCATGGACATATGAGGGAATGGACCAGCAATGTCACTGTGGATAAGCTCAAGAGGTGCATAGGTTCTCTCATGACTAGCTTTCTCATACTTGTGCTCTGGGTGTTTTCCTAGGATACAACCTTAACAGACTCCCTTAGAAAACTTGATCTTTGGTAACCCTATGACCATATCTTTTTCACTCAAATTAGAAAGATAGTTGTAGTTAAGATGGCCAAATATTTCATGCCAAAGCTTGCTTTCTTCATTAGCATGAATCAAAAGAGCAGAGGGGTTTGAGTAGGGTAGAAAATGGGAAAACTTGTATACCTTCGAAGTGTGATCTACAACACCTTTTTCTATGACTTTGCCATTAAAAATATCAGTGATTTCAACATCATCAGGGGAGAATATGACCTTCTTTGGAGACCCAGTATGAGTCATCTGATACACTGACAAGAGATTAGAGGCAAGACCTGGAACAGACAACACATTATTGAACTTACCATGGTCAAGATCAATCCTTCCCTTCCCCAAACTGTCAATGAGAGAGTCGTCTCCCAAAACTATTGGTGGACCTTTCAACATGTCAAGAGAGGAGAATATATCTTTTGTTGAAACCATATGTCTAGAAGCTCCAGAGTCTATGATGAAGCTAGGTGAGCTTGATGTGCCAGCAACCAAGGCATGTACTCTCTCTCTGCACTCTGAATTTTATCCTCCTTCCCTCTTCTTTGAGCAATCAGGAAGGGATATGTTATTCTTCTCTAGGAGTTGGCTCAACATGTCAATTTGATTTTTCATACAAGAGCTCTCAGGATGATAGCCCTTACTGTAGTATGCGCACTTGCTCATTTATCCTTTGTTCTTCTTCTTCTTGGAGTTCTTCTTGGAACCTTGGGGCTCCTCTTGAGAATTGTTCTTGTCTCTCTTTTGCTCAAGTGGATTTTCATCTTTTTTCTTGATTTTTGAATCCACCTCTAAATCTCCAGCAACCAAATATTGGTCTTTGGAAGGTTTGATGGTGTCCATCATCACCAACTTATCTTACTCCTGTGTGAGGGATTCCATGAACTCTGCAAGCTTAGGCATCTTCCAGGCTCGAGCTGTCAACTTGGTGGCATGGAAGGTCGAAACAAACACTGAATAGTCAGGACCAAGCTTAGAAAGTATGGCCAAAACTAGCTTCTCTTCCTTCTTTTCGATCCCACACTGTTTCAACTGCGAAACAAGGGCCTTAAACTTGGAAAAGTAGAGATGAAATGACTCAAAGCTACTGGAACTTAAGGAGATCAGCTCATTCTTGATTTTATGTCATCTCATCTCATCTGTCTTTCCAAAAATATCTTCTAGCTTCTCCCACACTTCATTAGGTGATGTCAATCCATCAAGATGGAAGAGGAAGTCTCTTGAAATGCTCAGACACAAAAGACCATAGGCCTCATCCCTCCTGTTGTGCCATTTAATTTTCTCTGCAGCTGCATTGGGCTCTCCCTCTGTTGCCATAGTTACCCTGTAGATACCTTTCACTCTCAACAATATCTCCATCTCATCTTTCCACTCAAAGAAATTGAATGGATCAAGATGATCTTCTGAGATTGGTCCATAGCTTAGAAACTGTGCCCTCCAGTCAGCAAAATGCGCTCCCAATCAAGATGTCAAATCTACAATAGCAATAAGGAAGGATAGAAATCAATCTACAAAGGCTCTGATACCATGTGGAAATTGAACCCGAGAGATAGAACAATTACACTCACAAAATTGCTAATCAAACATGCAAAATTCACACCGAAGGAGACTAAAATTGGAGCATAACACTGATATGTATTCAATAAGTGTACAATATAAAACCTTATGAAGTAATAGGCTGCTGCACTATATAATTACATGAGAGATTCGAATGCATAAGGATGCCATTCGAAATGGTCAAAAGCAGGCTTACTAAATCTAGTCAAATCCCCCATAAGTGCATAAAGCAGTTTCCAAATCTACCAAGATGCTCACGAATTTGCTAAGTCAAGTAGGAAAGCTAATGAGGAATGGAAAGACACCTCATACATGCTTTTATTAGGATAAAAGGAGGGAGGATGATGTGGGAAAAAAATAATTCAACTACACCTAGTCTAGCTTTTCCTTTTGCCTTAAATCTCAATAAAACATGCAAATTTTCAGAAAAAACAGATATGCGCTTTGGAGGATCTTGAATAAAGCAGGAATGCTAAATTGGGTTTCCAGGATGTTTCCCAAGCACTCCATGACTCAGTTTTATCATGTGTTGACTTCTAGGACTTGTAGAAGGCAACTAGCATAGAGTGGAATCTAGGAAACTAGGTAATAAGACAAAAATAATTAAAATTAAAGTTTAAGGTAGGTAACTATGGCTTTATTATTCTAACAATTTTGTGCTGGGGGAGATGTTAGAGGAGCTGTTTGGCTTAGCCAACTAGAATCACTAGTCGACTAATTGTATATTAGGTCGACCTCATAGGTCGTGTCGGTTGGTTAAACTGACAGGTAGTTACTATAACTATTTTGTAAATGTATATATAGGTTGTTGAGCCAGATAGTTACTTGGTTTGATTTGTTGTATGAACCCACATGTGTAATTGATTAGTATAATCTGTTATTCTGTATACCATTCTTGTATCTTGTTCTGTTATGATTATTTATGTGTATCATTGGTAACCTTGCAATCTGATTGATTACAACACGTATTGAAGGAGAGGGTTCAAATATTGGGGTTTTGTGGTTCCATGACATCTAGTGTGAAGAGATTGAAATCAAAATGGCAAGCCCAAACTAAAATGCGCCATATTCTAATTTGAGAAGAAGGTATTTGTATTTCGATAGGACAAGGATAGGGACACCTAAGTGAGACACAAAAATCCATTTAATAGCACATGCAATCAACTCTATCAACATGCATACTCAAACCAGGTGTCACTTTACATAACTGTCACCAGAATAAATTACTGTGATAATTTACCCAGTATAATCTAAATGTTGGTCCTTCTAACGTGTTATTCCTTCCTTGCTTGAACATTTGTGAAGAAGACAGGTAACAATAACTCTGTCATGATAAAAACAATCTACTACATATGAAAACCCTGTATAACCACTTAACAAGCCTGTTTAACACATTTACATCAACTCACGTCATGGTATAAGGAATTAACTACTATCGAGACTAGATGAGTTTATATAGATCTCGGTAATCAGGCTTATAAATCTCTCCATGCAACACATTTCACCATCTTTTAAATCAATGGTGGACAGACAAACCAAATAAATGTGTCATTTTCTCAACTGCAACATTGTATCTATCATAATTGTAAATAATAAATGCACCATATTATGGGAAAATGAATTGGCAAGGTGTGTGTCACTAAAACAACATTCCATTCCCACTTTAACATCCAACACATCAAATGCATGCGCCAACCGTTATTAATGCATGGTATCCAATTAGATCCTAAAGGTGAAATATTTAATCATGTTGTGTTACGTAGAACAACCAATATGCAAAAGGTCCCAATATGATCACATTATCAATCACACAATGCAATGTTTTTCACCTTGCTCTATAAAGAAAGAATATGCATTTTTTCCATAATGATAATTTCCCATCAAATATTCATTTCCATGAGGCCAATAATCTCATGATTAACATAATCCTTTTTTTAAGTGCAATCCATAGCATAATCAAATCAACATTCCTCTTTTTTAAAGGTGAATTCATACCAAAACCCAATGATAAATGTGTTATGTAGAAAAAATAATAGAATCCAATAATCTTATTACTCATATGAAACCATAGTCTTTATACAACCATATTTAGTAGGTCCCCCCTTTTGTGACTTAAATTGCTTAGATCTAGGTCCTTTTGTTAAAAGTACAAAATGTGTAATGGAGTCAAATTTAAGGTCAAGTAATATCATTTAGGGGATTCCATTGAATATATGAAAAAAAAATGGAAGTGTTTTCACCATTTTGCAAAAAATGAAGAGGATGTGAAATGAAACATCAACACTCCCTAACTAGAGACCAACAATGGTGAAAAACGTCGATAGTGAAGTTGTCTAGACCTGGAGCTTTAGCTAGGGACATTTATTTCATTGTTGGATCCACTTGCCCTTGGGTTATAGGTCTCATTAAGTACACATTGTGTTCCTATGATACCAAGCATGAAATGTGACAAGTTATCTTATTAAGGGTAATGGCTCGATCTTAATTCTTGCGGGCTCTAAAGAAAGTTGAGTTTCTCCCAGGGAGTTTAATGTCCATATACATTGGTTAGCATCCCTTTGACACTAGATTTGATGGTATTAAAATTCATTATGATGGTTCTTGGGGTAGAGAAGCAATTGAAAATTTCAACTCAATTTGGATTCCAGAGGATTTATATCCCTCTTGTAGCTCCCCTAGAATATGTAGCAATTATTTCATTGTTATTCCAACATCAAGACAAGATACTCTTTGCTTCGTCACCCATACATTTTGTTTCCTATAGCATAAGATTGTTTGGCTGCTCCTCCATTATGCATTTGCAGAAGAGCCTTTGTTTACTCTTACCATTAATACCCTGAATATTCCAAGACTTGATCTTCATTGATTCAATGATTGGGATGAATGGGACTGAAGGTGCGTATGAGCACCTCCATCTGACCAGAGTTAACCATGATTTGAAGAAATTCCTCAATCAGCTAGCTGGATGGTTTCCTTCCTTTTCATTTTTCATTCTTGGGGTATTTTTTAATGGACTTGTTTAGCCCTAACACTATTCATAGTTTGGAGTTGGCTTTGGCCACTTCCCCTACCCATGAGTTGAGAAAGAATTTATGAAACTTTGTTATTTTCTCAATAGGGATTGCTTGGTAGTCTCTCTTTCAATAGGATTCCACTATATTTTCAAGGTTGATCTCTAGTATATCATTGTCATCAAATTCTTATTTGAGATCAGTACCATCCTCCATTGTGACATCTTCACGCTCTCAGGCTGCTAGTTCCTTGCTCGCCAATTCTTTGCTTTCCTTTGGTATTTATTCGAAGGGATCTTGTTGCTTATTGTCCTCTATAGCCAAATCTAATGGTGGTTGTTTATGTTTCTCTGCTTCCTTTCTTTTTCCATTTATTTCATCCTCAGGGTTTGTTGAGAGATCATCAAATCTATTCTTCAATATAAAGTTATTTACCTCATTACCCCCACCCTTTTTTTAGTCATCTTCCTCTTTCCCTAAACTGGTACGAAGTCCTCCCTATTTCTTTGCCTTTACATTTCTTGAGCTCTAGATATTTTGTTGAGCGGGAAGTCCCTAAAGAGGTGACAATGAACATGGCATTTCCTACATCTGAATGGTATGTGCTCATAATATGTAGTTTGAATCCATTCCTCACCATGCCATGTAAGATATATCTCACCAAGTAGAGCTTGTGATATATTGAGATACACACAAATCATGTCATATGACGTATACCTTCCAATATTGGTGGCCTCCGAAGCTTTCACAAATTTTCCCAGTGCGTTGCTAATTCCTTCTAGCATTTCAGGTATCTAGAATTCAAGTGGGAGAGAGTAAAATCGTATCCACACTAGTGCATGTGAGAAATTATCCTTGTCCCAACTAAATTTCTCTATCTAGTTGCTCAGGTAAAGTTTGATTCTGATTGAGTTGTAGAAATACGACTTTCCCTCAAAAATACAATCTTATACTTCCAAATTATGAATTAGGAAGTAAAGAGTCCTTTAGACCCAAGGTGGAGGTCATAATGTTCCTTTGGCTTCCACCAAGTCTCCATCCATTTTATGAGGTCTCATTCTAATAGACAAAGTCCCATAAATTTTCCAATCAAAGAATGATCTTTCTTATATTAATTATAGATTTTCAACCTCTCCAAGTTCACCTCATATTTGGGCATTTCCTTGGATTGAGGTATGCATTCTTCGGGCTACCATGCACGGGGAACCTATGCTGATGCTATTAACTTTGTCCCCATAGGGACTAATCTTGGCATGTAGTTCGTTATTGTTAACCATTTTTTAATTCGTCTTTATTTGTGAACCCCGTTATTTATTCTTCCCTTATAATTTTGATTTTTAAGACAATTATTAAATAAAAATAAATAAAAGTGTCTTCTAAAAAGTCTTATAAAATTTAGTTTATAATATATAAACCATAAGTCTATATATAAACAGGATTGGCTCTGGTTGGTAGGGAAGGTTGAAAATCGGTTAAAGGTCTGGAGTCACAAGTGGTTGTCACGCGCAGGGAGGTTAGTTCTTGTTAAAGCTGTGCTGGAGGCCATTCCGGTTTATTGGATGACCCTCTCTTGGATTCCGAAAGGGATCCTTGAAAGGATAAGGAGGATCTGCTTCAGGTTTTTATGGAGTGGAAAAAAGGATGATCAGACTACTCCATGGGTTAACTGGAGAAGGATCGCTGTCCCAAAAGGATTAGGAGGTTGGGGGCTGAAGGACATATTCCTTTTCTCAAAAGCCTTGGCTGCTAAGGGTGGTTGGAGACTGGTGAAGTCTAGCAGTCTGTGGACGTGGGTGATTGTCCAGAAATACCTCCCTGGAGAGAGGCTGCTAGATTGGATCAGAAGCCCCCGGAAATCCCACTTGGGGGGCTCGGTGATTTGGAAAGCGATTGTAAAATCTTTCAATCTGATTGAAAACAACCTAGCTTGGGATGTTGGAAACGGGGAAAGTGTTTTGGTTGGAAGGGATCCCTGGTTGGGGTGCTCACAGCAACATCTCCTGCCTCCTGACGTTGTTGAGGCTCTTGGCCAGGTAGGGATCACAACCTTAAATCATCTTGCTATTCCAAGGCCTGATGAACCGTGGCTACAATTTTGGAGAAGGGCTAATTCCTTAGGGTTGGGGGGCGGGAGGCTGGGATCGTGGAGAATTACATTAGAGAACTTGACAGGGCACATATTGTTTTGTCAGAGCAGGAGGACTCTTTGGTGTGGGATGCTGACGCGGGAGGTGCTTATACCCCTAAGGCTGGTTATTTATTCTTAAGTGCAGGGGTGGTGGACAGGGAAGTAGTATGGT
>LPNX010122232.1:381021-435953 GCA_001517045.1 Pseudotsuga menziesii
CTTACCTTTGTTGGTCATTTGGGGGATATGGATTGCTCGCAATAAGGCAATTTTTAAGGATACTCCAAGCTTACCGGCTATCGTAGGGTCTCTGGCTGTGGGTTTTTATAAATCTTTTCCTGTCCATTTAAGGGCTGCTCGGGAACGAAGGCAGCTAGAGGTGGCTTTAGATCGATCCAAGCCATGGGCTTTTTTCGATGGGGCAGCACAAATCAATCAGTGTGGCGGAGGAGCAGTTCTTTATCTTGCTGAGTCTCATGTCTTTGTTTTGTGTATGGGACTAGGGGGGGGAACTAATAACTTTGCAGAGTTAATGAGCCTCAAATTCCTTTTGATGTTTGCCTTAGAAAAAAGATGCACTGAATTAAATTTTATGGGAGATGCATTGAATGTTATAAACTGGATTAACCAGACTCAAGAATGCAGGCATTTGAGACTTTCTCATATCATTTCCTCCATCCGACAGCTCCTTCAGCGACTTGACTCGTTTACTTGTAGGCATGTGTATAGGGAAAACAACTCGGAAGCGGACAAAGCTTCAAAGGCTGGGCTCAGGTTGGTAGAAGGTTATTGGATAGTGAAAGAATTATATGATGGCAGGCAACAGGATTTTTACCATAGGCCGTATATAGATCTCTTTTGACTCGCAACTGGATCCGTGTTATGGTTGTATGCAGGTTTTTTAATTTATGGTTTAATGAAAATTTTCTGTATCAGAGATAAGGAGTGTTGGCACTGAACTTAATCGTGCTGGACAGTGTTTTGGTTATTCTTATGTCATCAATGAAAGCAACGTTGGCTGCTTGAACAGTATTGGTAAATAGTTAAGAGAGCAATCAGTCCCTTTGGATCGCTTATATATATGCACTTCGGCTTTAAAGGTAGAAGGAATTGCTATAGCATGAACAGCGAAAGATAGTAATCTTTTTGTTATGCTGTCATATGTACAGAGTTGTGTTCAGCTTACTTTCTGGAACAGTATCTGTATTTGCTCTTTTTTTGCTCTTCCAACAGCAGACTATAAGGTCTATAGAATGGAACCAATTTTTGGTGATCCAGAATCACACATCAGTGATTATTTAGAATGTAATTTTGATCTCGAAAGATGAATGAAATTACGCTTTTTTTTCTTGGAAAAAAAAAACTTATCAACCTTTTATAAAATTTATTTTTAATTTACTAAAAGGGGAGCCGACTTATTTTTAAAACCCAACTTGACTTGGTTTAAAAAAATAAGGTATGTATGAAGTATTAATTATTGAAAGTGCATGACTTTTTCAAGGTCATACAGATAGTTTACTTGCATGGATTAATTATTATGATGGCAGTTGTATGGAATGTATGGACATGTATGGATTGTATTGGTATGGAGTGGTACATATGGGGTGTGTCTGAGGGAAATTCATACTCAGACTGCGGCAGAGCCTACTACGGATTCATGTCAATAACGAATGCCATGCATGGATGTTGGTCAATGGTGATTCGAATGAGATGGCTCCATGGCCATAACCTGCCATAACCTCATCGTGCGTCCGATCAGCAAACCTGCCATACTACGATCCATATTAAGAATCTTCTTTTTGGAGATCACTTTCATATTGAAACCAAAACTATATTTTTTTTTCCAATAAAAAAAGACATAGTTTTTATTAAAAAAAACAATATGGTTCATGTCTGCAAAATCATACATCTCTGATGAAAAATTGGTTGGATAGATAAATAGTCCCTCCAGCACCTCCGACCCTAGGCCTACCTTGCGAAGCTCTGTCCACAAAGCCCCAAGGGAAAGAAGCATCAATAATAGGAGGATTGATGATGCGCACAAGTTTAATAGGAGCCTCCTATGGAAAATATTTGAAGATACCAAAGCTGCGACCCGCAATAATCTGAGCCTGGATATAATTTCCATAAAAAATAACCTTATTCCTAGCGAGCCAGATACCCCATACAACAAATGCAGGTAAGGCGGCTAGGGAGCTATCATGAGGCCAACTCTTCCATGCAAAAGAGAAGTTGTTCCCATCCCAACATAGTCGAGACCTAACAAGTAATGAAAGATGACTCCAGAAGTCACGTGCAAATTGGCAGTGGATAAATAAGTGATCAATAGATTCAATAAAAAGTTTACAAAGAGGACATCTGCTGGGACTGGAATAGAATATATGAACCAAAATTTCCCATGCCGAGACCTTGCCCTCCAGGAGAAGCCATAAGAAAAGTTGAATTTTGAGCGGACAGAAGATTTCCCATATGGATTGACACCACCAAGAAGGAATTATTCCTTAATTCGATCTAATAGTCAAGTAACCCAGTTGGGGAACATATACACCACCTTTGACATTTTTAGTCCATTTGAGGGATTCTGGTTTATTATTGAGATAAACAAAATTGTGCCTAAGGTTGTTGATGTAACGATCCCAAATTCATGATTCATCAACTGAGAGATCAAGTTCCTCAGCTGACAGCCAATACTGAGTTATTGGATTGTTGATCATATATATATTACTTTTGTTGTTTATCTATATTTATTCTTTATACTTTCAGATTCAATAGTAAATATTATAATCTATATTATTTTAGTATATAAGTAATTGGTTCTAGTGATTATGGGATAGATTCCTCACTTTTCTATTTATCTATATTTAATTTTTATACTTTCAAATTGAATAGTAAATATTATAATTTATATTATTTTAGTATATAATTAATAGGTTCTAATGATTATGAGATAGATTTCTCACTTAGGTTTTAAGTTAATAAGTTTTTTAATTAATAACAGCATAATAATTACAATCTACAATCTAAATAATTACTAGCATACCCCTGAAGCAGGGGAAATGAAAAGCCGAAGAAAACTTCAATATGTTGCAAAATGAGAGAAAGTTGTGTGTATGTAGATATATAATATTATGTGTTGAAAGCAAGTTTAACTAATTTATGGTAAGCATAGTAGTCGATGAAATTGAAACAAAACTCTATAACAAGTACCGATAAGAAATAAATAGAAACCCATGTAATCGATGACAAGTAAAATTAAATGCACATTGATTTGTCATACGAGAAAGTATGCATATGTGAGTAAAATAATAAAAGGCTAGGTAGTGATCAAGTTTGACTCTAATTTGTTAAAATTCCATATGCTAAGCTATATTATCAGCATTCAATTTCAATTTCATAACAAAAGCATATAGACGGGATCACTAAAGAAACAGTATCACAAGAACAAAACAGATTTATCTTGGGAAAAACCCAGCAAAAGCTTCCTCAATATAGATGCCCCAAAAAGATAAAAGGTAAAAGCCCAACAACTGATCTTCATCCTTCTCTGGCTCTTTCTCTATCTTATGCGCTACACAAGTGAGTGTGAGTGTGTTCAAATGAGAAGCACCTCACCTCTATTTATATTCTTTCGTTCACTTGACATTTAACCCTGTCATGTAGGCTCGAGTAAACTTGTAGGATCGAGTAACCATAAGTGGGTTAACTTAATATAATAATATATTCTAGAGGGTACTAATGACCCGACTTACAACGTAGGGGACTTCCTCATGACTCTTAGTAATTATCCCGCTAGGAATCATTGAGGTACAAGAAAATACAAGTGATTCTCCCAATAGAAACATTGGGGACCAATAAAATATATTTATAATATTCTTCGAAGTTATAATAATTCAACACTCCCTCTTAATGAGAAGGGTATTGTACAACAACAACAACAACAACAACAACAGTAGGAGGAGGGCAACATCATCAGGGTGATACATCTATAGATCATCAGAAGCATTTTATCATTTTTAATATATAGTCTTCATCTTCAGACTTCAGCAACAGCAATAGTTTGACCGCTCGATCGACATCATCATCTTCATTAGCACTTTGAATTTTCGATCAGCAACATCATCGTCGGCACTTTAACTTTTTGATCAGCAACATCATCATCATCATTTTCACTTTTCGATCATCATCATCATCATACTCTAAAATTTTGATCGGCAACATCATCATTATCATACTCTAATTTTTCGATTAGTAACATCATCATCATCACACTCTGATCTTTCGATTAGTAACATCATCAGCAGCAGCAGAAACCTGCAATCCATAACACGAAGACAAATTTCTTCGGATCAATTTTGGACTTAAGTCTAGGGATGATATGATCCTACAACATTCGCGGGGACCGAAGTCTCCAGATACATTTTGAACAAAATTTCAAGGATGATGCAATCCCACCACATTCTTGGGGACCGAAGCCTCCGGATACCTTTCTAAACCGAAGTTCAGGGATGATGTAATCCCACCACATTCTCTGGGGCTGAAGCCTCCGGATACCTTTCTAAACCAAATTTTAGGGATGATGCAATCCCACCACATTCTTAGGGACCGAAGCCTCTAGATACCTTTATGAACCGAAGTTCAGGGATGATGCAATCCCACCACATTCTCGGGGACCAAAGCCTTCGGATACCTTTTTGAACTAAAGTTCAGGGATGTTGCAATCCCACCACATTCTTGGGGACCGAAGCCGTCGGATACCTTTCTGAACTGAAGTTCATGGATGATGCAATCCCACCACATTCTCGGGGACTGAAGCCTCCGGATACCTTTCTGAACTGAAGTTCATGGATGATGCAATCCCACCACATTCTCGGGGATTGAAGCCACGGGATCACTTCTAGACAAATGTCCCGGGATGATACAATCCCTCTTCATTCTCGAGGACCAAAGTCACCGGATCACTTCTGGAGAAATGTCCTGAGATGATACAATCCCACTGCAACATCATTGCTCCCTCTTTTGAGGAAGGTCTTTCAAAACAACACCAAGCTTGTCTCGAAAGTGTTTGAGATTTACCCAAGACAAAGGCTTCGTCAACACATCATCAACTTGCTCATCAGTACTCACATACTGGAGCTTTATGGCTCCCTTCTATATCATATCTCGTATGTAGAAATACCGTATTCATATGTGCTTCGATCTATCATGGAACACGGGATTCTCCGACATCTTTATACAACTTTGGTTATCACATAGAATATCAATAGTATCTAGCTCCAGGTCAAAGAGATCTAAAATCAACTTCCGAAGCCATATGGCTTCACAACTAGCAGAGCAAGCTGCTATGTATTCTGCTTCCGCCGTAATAAGAGCAATACTAGACTGTTTCTTGCTAAACCATGAAATCATAGCAGACCCCAGACAAAAACATCAACCTGATGTGCTTTTCCTATCTAATACACTTCCATCCCAATCTGCATCTGTATAGCCATACAATCTATAATCATGGTTTCCATCATAGTATAGACCAAAGTCTATAGTCCCTTTCAGATATCTCATCACATGTTTTGCAGCTATCAGGTGAACTCGTCTAGGTTGAACTAGATACTAACTCATTGTGTTCACAACAAAACAAATGTTTGGTTTGGTATTGGTTAGATACATCAACGACCCAATAATCTGTCTATATTGAGTCACATCCACTAACTCTGATGAGTCATCAGCTAGCAACTTTCAGTTGGAATCCATGGGTGTAGCCATGGCTTTACATTCCAACATATTAAATCTGCTCAAAACTTCCACTGCATACTTTCCCTGATTGAGAAAGATTCCTTCTGAGTTCTTCCATACTTCTGGACCTAGGAAATAATGCATTAGGCCAAGGTCTTTCATCTCAAATTATTCAGAGAGCTTCTTCTTGCATTCTACAATCTGTTTCTCATTCCATGTCAGAAATAGATCATCCACATACAGTAATAACATGACAAGTTCATCTTCTATAACCTTGAATTAAAGGTTAGGATCGGCTTTACTCTTGGCAAAGCCCACGCTTGTTAGGAAACTATCTATCCTTCCATACCAAGCTCTGCGAGCTTGCTTTAGGCCATACAGGGCCTTATTCAACTTGCATACGTGAGTTCATTTGTCTTCAACTTCAAATCCTTGTGGATGTTCCATGTATACTTCCTCTTCGATCACACCATTTAGGAAGGCTATTTTCACATCCATCTAGTGTAAGTCCCACTTCATCATGGATGCAAGTGTCATGATGGCTCTAATCTAAGTATACCTAGCTACTGGTGCAAATGTATCTTCATAATCAATTCCCTCTTTCTGAGAGAAACCTCTGGCCACAAATCTTGCCTTGTACTTCTCTATGCTTCCATCAGCTGCATGTTTTATCTTGTAGATCCATTTGGAGGATAATACACTCTTGCCTTCTGGTTTGGGAACTATATCCCACACATCATTCTTCATTATTGACCGGTATTCTTTAGTCGTTGCTTCTACCCATTCTTTCTTCTGTACCACTTCTTCGTAGTTTGTAGGTTCTTGATCTACAAGATCACACATCAAAGCTACATAGTTGGAAAATGTCTTGGGCTTCTTACTTACCCTTGTGGAGCCTTCAGGAGCCCCATATCTTTCTACTTCTTGTGTAATCTCTCTTTCCCAAGCAGGCTTTCTCTTTCGTGATATCTCCATCGTAGGAGGTTCTTGTGGTTCTATCATGTCATGCTCTTCAGGAGATTCATCTCCAGGGAGGAATGTGGTCTCTACATTTCTGGGAGGTGCATCTTCCTCATACACTTCTTCATGTTGTCATTTTCTGGATCTCTTGAGAGCTTCTTCTTCATCGAATGTTACATCTCTACTGATTTCCATGTGATGGAATCCATGAATGTAAATTCTGAATGCCTTGGATACTTAACAGTATCCAACAAATATCTCCTTCGTTCCGGAAGAGTCCAACTTGGTTCTTTTCTATTTTGGTATATGAATATATACTACACAACCAAATATTTTGAGGTGACTTACCTCAGGCTTCTTTCCCATGAACATCTCTTCTGGAGTCTTGAATCCAAGAGCACTGTGAGATATTCTATTCTGTACATATACAATAGTTCTTGTTGCTTCTTCCCATAGATGCATTGGAAGATCTTGATCATATATCATTGTCTTCACTGCCTCCATGATGGTTCTGTTCTTTCTTTCTGAAACCCCATTCTATTGAGGATTGTATGGAGTAGTTAGCTCCCTCTTGATTCCAACATCTTTGCAAAAGGCTTCAAACTGTTTTGAAGTATATTCTCCACCATTGTCTGATCAGAGTGTCTTTATTTTCTTGTCTAAAAGATTCTCTATCAAGGCTTTGAATTCTTTGAATTTCTCAAACACTTCACTTTTTGCTTTCAATAAGTACATCCAAGTCTTTCTTGAATAGTCATCAATAAATGTAATATAATATTCAAATCCACTTAAATATGTGGAGTACATTGGACCACACACATCTGAATGAATCAATTCCAACGTACCTTTTGCTTTTGTTTCACTCTTCGGAAATGGATTCTTGATGTTCTTTCCTTTCACACATCCCTTGCAAATGCCTTTATGTTTGATCTTCATGTCTAGTAGTCCCGTCACTACTTTGTTCACATGAGGCAATGCCTTGTAATTGATATGGGCAATCCTTCTATGCCATAGTTTACTAGGGTCAATGGACTCATGAGAAAGGGTTGTTTCTGAATGTCCCTTGAATTTATACAGACCTCCTTCTTCTTCACCAATAACAACTACATCTTCAATTTTCTTTCCTTTGGGCCACATGAGTACTTGACCATCTATGAATGAAACTCTGAATCCTTTCTTATCTAAAGTTGAGATATAAAGTAGATTCTTCTTTAGACCTGGTATATACAATACTTCCTTCATCTTTAGGGGATTTCCTGAATCAATCTTGTAGCTTGCTTCACCAACTCCTTTGATCGGATATTGATAGTCATCTCCTAGGGATACTTTCTTAGGAGAGTTCTTTTCTTCAAGTTTGGACAGAGTTTTCTTTTGTCTTGTCATGTGCTTTAAAGCACCACTATCAATAATCCAAGTGTCTTCTCCAGGTGTTACAGTTCCAGAGAGTGCAAAGAATAGTACATACTCTTCTGCATCTTCTTCTCTTTCTTGCTTTCTTGGAGGTCCTTCGTCCTCTTCTTCTTCATCCTCATCTTCAGCTATATGAGCATGGTGTCTTTTGTTGTTGTTGATCCTCTTCTTATATTCTAGTTTCCTCATAGTACAATTTCTGGCAATGTGTCCTATCTTATCACATTGAAAACATAGAAATCCAAAGTAGTCTTTATCTGGAGGATTTTCCCTTGTTCTTTGGATTCTTCTGGGAGGTTGAGACTCCTTGAGGTTTCTCTTCTTGAAATTAGATTGACTTCTTCTTCTCTTGGTGTGAGTGGCTAGGGCTTGATCATCTTCCTTCAGTAAGGCTTCTCTATTTGCCACTCTAGTCTCTTCTTGAATACAATCTTCCCAAACAATGTCAAACTTCATGCTTTCCTTTCTGGCACACATCATCTGGATGAATGACTCCCAGGGTCTAGTGATACCATTGAGAGTAGTCATAACTAACTCATCTTCATCAAGTTTGTCTCCAATGTCTTCTAGTTTTTCTTTAATCTGGGAGACCCTTGTAAAGTAGTCCTGGATGGATTCTCCATGACTCATCTTGGTGCTCTTCAGTTGAGCTCTTAGATTCATCTTTCCGTTGATGTTTCTTCCTTTATACATTCTTGTTAGGGAATCATACATTTCTTTCAGAGTCTTCTTGGATGACACTTGAGGGATCAAGTTATCCTTGGTAGAGTCAGCAATAATCCTTTGTGCCCTAATCATATCCTTCTTGTGCTTCTCCTTAGCTTCAATTTCTTCAGGTTCTGCAACTTCGTCTTTGATATACTTATCAAGATCATTCTCTTGGAGAATGAGGCCAATCCTGTATTTCCATGCTCGAAAATTCTCTATGCCTTCCGGTTTTTCCTCAAGCTTAGTGCTTGGGGCCATCTTGTCAGAGAACCACAAAAAATTAAAATTATGCGAAATGAGAAACTAAACTTACCAGGAGATGTGCTTGACTGAGGTGAGTTGACTAGTGTACTTGGTTTCTGGAGATCTCAAGTCTTCTCCTTTCAAATCTGACTTGCGAGATTCAGCACTGTAGCTTCCAGCAGTTTTCTGGTGCAGCTATCAAACTAGGGTTTGACTTTCCGGAGACTCACTCACCCAAAAATATCAATTCCAGGCTCAATAGATGCATTCTAGGAGGGCACAATTTTCCATACAATCATTTTTCCAAAATTCAAAATTTTCCTGAAACCCTAATTTGTTGTTGGGGAGAGAGAGAGGGCTTTTTCTCTTGTGAAAGCTGTCCTATTCAGGTTAGCTCTGATACCATGTTAAAATTACATATGATAAGCTAGATTATCAGCATTCAATTTCAATTTCATAACAAAATCATATATACAGGATCACTAAAAGAAACAGTATCACAAGAACAACACAGATTTATCCTGGGAAAACTCTAATGGGAAAAACCCATCAAAGCTTCCTTAATATAGATGCCCCAAAAATATAAAAGGTAAAATCCCAACAACTGATCTTCCTCCTTCTCCAGCTCTTTCTCTCTCTTATGCTCTACACAAGTGAGTGTGTGTGTGTTCAAATGAGAAGCACCTCACCTCACTTGACATTTAACCCCGTCATGTAGGCTCGAGTAAACTTATAGGCTCGAGTAACCATAAATGGGTTAACTTAATATAATAATATATTTCAGAGGGTACTAATGACCCGACTTACAATGGAGGAGACTTCCTCATGACTCTTAGTAATTCTCCTGATAGGAATCATCGAGGTACAAGAAAATACAAGTGATTCTCCCAATAGAAATATTGGGGACCAATAAAATATATTTATAATACTCTTTGAAGTTATAATAATTCAACATAATTATATTGGAAATCAACATTGGTATTTTCCTTTGGTAGGGGGAGTGCAAGGATTGAGGATTGCAATTTTAAGTGTGAAAGGGACAAATAATGAAGGCATGCCTCTTCCTTTTTTTGAAGTCATACATATGAAGTGTCTTTCATCTTTGCATAGAATTCTAAGGAGAACGATAGTGAAATTCACATTTCTTCTAATGTTGGAGTTCATGGAATTGCTATGAAGGTCAATCATTGGCATTCATTGTTATCAGTTTCAGTGGTTGACCTTTTTATGTCAATCCTTGTTTTTTATGGATAGTCAATTCCCAAGAGATCTCGGGGGGATTTGTTTCTTGTTACTGCAACTTATGGGTGGAATTAGTATGTGCTTTGGTTGAGATTGGTCCCATGGATGCCCAATGTAATTATCAAATGTGGAGAAAAATTATGGTAGTAACTTAGGAGAGATAGATCCAAGTGTGTATATAATTTTCATGCACCATTTACTAATCTTGATTAGACCCATAATTTGTAGGATAACATTACTCTCTTCCCTACACATAAGAATATTTGTTTTTCTAGTTGATGGTCATCATCTTACTGTGCATTTGAACCATTGGTGAAATTTGTGACAGATCATGCAATAGGCACAGCCAATGTTTGGATCATGTATTTGTTATTATTGTTTGTAAGATTTCCCATGAGTTGCAAATCTGATTCTAGTGATGGAAAACACAAAAATGTCAAAATCAACATCATCAAATTAAAAATGCAATTTTATTAAACATTACATGATTAGATTCCAATCATGACAAACAAGAAAATGTCAAGATTGTAAAAATATATAGTTCGTATTTTAGTGTAAGATGTATACTTGAGTATATTTGGAAATATTTTGATTTGCAATATGACAGAGTTCCACTTTCATATTCTTAACATATGTGTCTTCGAATTGTTTTAATGACATCAAAATCTCACTATATAAAATTAATATCTTATTTGATTAATAGAATTAGTCCTTAAAAACATATAAGGCCCAAATATACCATGATCCTTATTCAAATGAAAGCAATAACAAGAGAGTGGTTCTTCCTACTAGTTACATCATGGTGTATTGGTTGCAATGTGAACATGCTTGTTTTCAATAAATGACTATTACTAACTTTCCACATATTTTCCTAAAAATAGCTCATAGCATGGGTAGAATTAATTTTGTGATGTATGTATTCAATGAAACACTTAGTTTTTATCAAATAAGAATGTGTTACCATGTGGAATTGAGTTTAAGAGGTAGAGATATTTATGTCATAGAAAAAAAATACATTTATCATTTTACATAAACATAAGTTTCAATATACCATGATCCTTATGTCACTATTTCATGATGTAGATTTACATATATAAATTTAAGGATATAAAAAATGCTTATTTTATAAGCACTATAATAATAATAATAATAATGTTTTTATTCAAACATAAAATTTAATATCTTAATATTTCATATTTTAATATAAATTTACATTTAAAATTTTAAAATTCAAACTCTAGTCCAAATGATAATACATGCTTATTTGATAGAAATTAAATGCTTCAACAAAAACTTTTGTTTAATTTTTTTGGCAAATATTTAAATTTACAAAGTTAAGTTATCTATTAAACCTCTTTCTTGTCGCAAACACATATTTTTCAATACACAAGTTCTTTCTTAGTTAATAAAATCTAAAGTGCCCATTTCTTCTTCTACCTCTTTGTTAATCATATCTCTTTCACTTAACTTGTGTTTTACATGTTGTATGCCATTGCCTCGTATCCTTGCATCAACTACCAGTTATCTAATCTAGACAGTACACTTAGCTCATCCTCCTTCAATCTAGAAAAAACATGCTTGCTACTCCACCCCAAACTCTAAAATATAAACACATGTCAATGTAATAACAAATTGTAATTAAAAATACTATATTCTATATTAATATTTTTATAAAAACTAAATAAATTAATTTCTATATTCTCTCATTTCTAAAAATAAAACTCTTCAATTTTCACATAATCTCAGCCCCTAGAGCTTCGCTTCCTCCCAGTACATTCAAGCTTCCATAAACTATTTACGATCATTTTACATTCAAGCTACCATAAACTATTTACCATCATTTTTTACTTTTATTTTAATCTTTCTTATTCCAATTGTTTTTATTATTAAACCAAAATTGTGAGCTAAACCATCCCTCCTTCTCTCAATACATCCAAGCCTCCATTAACTCTGATCATTTTCACTCTTTCTCCATCTTTCCAATTCAATATTAACTCTCTTTCCATTTTCACTCTTCATTTGCACTCATCACTCCCATTATTCATATAATTTTTTTTCAAGCCATTGGCATTTGGTCATCTTTATCTAGACATTAAATATCAAAATAAAAACCATCAATTCAAAAAAAAATATTCATATTGAGTATATGTACAAGCTTAAAGCCAAAATAGTTAACATTAACATAGAAGGTACATAATAGCATGAACATAGATCATAAAAAGCACATATTATTTATCTATAACAACATTTATTAGCACTTATTCCATGCACTGTTACAAAATAGATATACAAAGCGTGATTACATGTGACTATGGATAAATATACAATTACTAATTGTACTTTCTAAACATCATCTTATTCATTACTGCTGAGCATTTTGTTTCCATCCCCAACTAACTGCACTTTCTAAACACCATCTTATTCATTACTACTGGGGGTTTTGTTTCCATCCCCAACTGACAATATATATTGTGCTCCTAATTCTGGTCATGTCTAATATTTTCAGAGTCATATGCAATTCATCAAAACAGGAAATCTATGGGCCCAAATCAAAGAAAATATTAGAAAATAATGGATAAACTCACCATACCCCTATGAGAATCACCATAGTAACTCATAATGCGATCGGAAAGACTTCCATTGTTTGTGCCAATTTGCATTGCCCTTCCATACTTCTTGCATTTCTTCACCAATGGTGTGAAAACCTGTAATATTTATAACACATTTTTTTATTACAACCCATGTTATAAATATCCTATACACAGTGAAAGTGAGTGAATAAAAAATTATTTTTAGTAATGTACCACACTAAAATTGCTACTCTTTCATCAATGCCCATATAAATAAAAAAATAAAAAAGTACAAAACAACTAATGTGTCAGCTGACCTCTTCGATGTATACAAGCTCCTTCTTATAGTCTTCATTTGTGTATTCTAGTTTCTAAAATTGGGCACGCCTGTCAGCTGCAAGTAAAGTTGCCAGGTCATCACATTACAAACTAAAGATAACTGTCAGTCACTCAAATGCAAACTAAATGGCGTCAATCAATAAACTAAAATATCATTTCACATATGTAATATTTTTACCAAAATTTCTAGAATTAACACGGATCTTATCAAAACAATCTGCAAGGGAAACTGAAGGAGCAAAATGGATGTCTTCCACAAGAGGAATATCATAGCTACATGCAATGTGTTGTGTCAAAACAAAGACGACAATCCAACATAAAACATATTTGAACATAAGGAATTAAAAAGACAAAATGAAATTAAGTCAAAGCTTTGTGCTTGAAAACATACCCCTTCTGTACAGGGTATTTTTTATTGCAAAGCAAGCATCTGCTTCTTTCTTGCCCTGAAAAGTGATTTGAACAATATCTACTCCTTTATTGGCTATTCTCATGACTTACAATGGTAGCGATGATCAAACAGCATAGAGAACTTTTGGGAAAAAATGTCTCTGTGTCATAAATGGAGAAGTCGTTGGCCATTGGCAGTTGCTTCGTGGAAGTTTTAATCTGCGCCCTGGTAAATGCTTTGTTGAAGTTTCCCTCCACATTAATTTTATAAATTAAATAATGACACGGGGCGGCTCCGGAGAGCCTCCATCCCCTTAAAAAAATCATTCGACTTAAATATCTACAATTTTAATTATTTAAAAAAAAATTATTCATATTTCAAAAAAATCTAATTTGTTTTATAATCTAAACATATTTAACTATAATTTAACTTAACATCTATTCTTTAAAATATTAGTTAACTTTTTTTTTAAAGCTACTATATAAAACAAAAATACGAAAAAGTCACACTAAGAAAAAGATACAGAAAGCAACAATAACAAAAATATATAAAGCTACAATAAATGCTTAATAAAATGAATCATTAATAAAAGTAAGTTGAAATACGAAAAACATTTTATAAATCTTATTTTTATTAACTAAATGGAAACTAAACGTGCATATACGGAAGTCAACATGCGCATATACGGAAGAGAGCTTCCGAGTATGCGCATTTTGGCTTCCGTATATATGCTTTCTGTCTTCCGTATATGCGCATTTACGGAAGCCAAAATACGCATATCCAGAAGAGAGCTTCCGTATATACGCATTTTATCTTCCGTATATGTGCATTTTGGCTTCCATAAATGCCCATATACGGAAGGCAAAATGCACATATACGAAAGAGACCTTCAGTATATGTGCATTCTCCCTTCCGTATATGCGCATTTACGGAAGCCAAAATGCACATATAGGAATTTTGGCTTTCGTAAATGCGTATATACGAAATGAAGAATGCGCATATACGAAAGGTCTCTTCCGTATATGCGCATTTTGGCTTCCGTATATGCACATATACGAAAGCCAACATGCACATTTACGGAAGAGAGCTTCCGTATATGCGCATTTTGGCTTTCATAAATGCGCATATACGGAAGCCAAAATGTGCATGTCATGGACGCTCTCTTCTGTATATGCGTATGTTGGCTTTCGTATATGCACATGTACGGAAGCCAAAATGCGCATATACTAAAGCTCTCTTTTGTATATGCGCAATTTAGCTTCCGTAAATGTGCATATATGGAAGCCAACATGCGCATATACAGAAGAGAGCTTCCGTATATGCGCATTTTGGATTTTGTATATGTGCATATGCGGAAGCCAACATGTGCATATACGGAAGAGAGTTTCTGTATATGCGCATATACGAAAGCCAAAGTGCGCATATACGGAATATCTCTTCTGTATATGTGCATTTTGGCTTCCGTATCTGCACATTTTGGCTTCCGTATATGTGCATTTTGGCTTCCGTAAATGCACATATATGGAAGAGACGTATATGCATATTTTGGCTTCTGTAAATGCGCATATACGGAAGAGAGCTTCCGTATATGCACATTTACGGAAGCCAAACTTCTGTAAATGCGCATATACGGAAGAGAGCTTCCGTATATGCACATTTACGGAAGCCAAAATGGGCATATACGAAAGAGAGCTTACGTATATGCATATTTTGGCTTCTCTAAATGCACATATACGGAAGGGAGCTTTCGAATATGTGCATTTTGGCTTCTCTATATGCGCATATACGAAAGCCAAAATGCGGCTTCTCAACCCATGCCACCTTTCAATGCTCGGCTATTGATGAAGCTGAACATGAAAGATCCTTGTCTGATCCTTCCAATATTATTCCGAAGTCAGTCATCAACTTGGAAAAGTTTTATGATCTACAAGACAAGTTTAGGAAGACGAGCAATTGCAAGAGCTAGAGATCATCCCTAAATTATGAACATGTCAATCTAAGAATTGAACAAAATCCTTGCTTCATCAACCTTGAATTTCATTTTTTCCATGAAGAAAGGAGATGCTTAATCAAGTTATGCAAGGAATTCTAAGACGTATTTTCCTAGACGTATGACGAGCTCAAAAATTTTGATACCAGCATCATGCACCACAATATCTCGATGAAACCCAAAGTGAAACCGTATCAACAGAAGCTGAGGAAGATGCATCCGAGCCTGGAACCTTCTATCAAAAAAGAAATCGATAAGTAACTAACAGCAAGAATCATATTCCATGTTAGACACATGTAGTGGATTGCCAACTTGCTACCCATTCAGAAGAAGAATGGGGAAATCAGGCTCTGTGTTGACTTCAGGAACCTTAACAGAGCTTCCGAGAAGGACAATTAACCTGTTCCTCCTATGGAGCAGATTTTGCACAAGGTATTGGGGTTTGAGATGTTCTCACTCCTTGATGGCTTCTCACAGTATAACCAAGTCCTGGTTGCCCCCGACAACCGGCTTAAAATGAATTTCTGAACTCTTTGGGGAACATTTTCTTACATGAGAATGCCATTCGGGCTGATAAATGTAGGAGCTATGTTCCAGAGAGCCATGGATATAGCTTTCAGGGGCTTAATTCACAATTCTATCGTTGTATATTTAGATGATATAACAATTTATTCTAAAAAATGACATGAACATTTGTCTGCTCTGAAGCAGGTGTTCGAACGATGCAGGAAATACGGGATTTCCCTCAACCCAAATAAGTCTATCTTCGCGATCACGGAAGGTAAGCTATTAGGTTTCATTGTCTCTAAGGAAGGCATGATCATTGATCCATAGCGCACTAAAGCAATTTCAAATATCGGCCTCTATGATTCCCGAAAAGAAATGCAGTCTTTCTTGGGTAAGATCAATTTCATTTGCAAATTTGTACCAAATTTTGCCCAAGTTGTTAAACCCTTGCAACATTTAGTTAAGAAAGATGTATAGTTTAAATGGTCCGAAGAACAGATGAATTCCTTTTTTGAAATCAGAATAGCCATTGCAGAAGCACCTGCTCTGATGTCTCCATATTTCAGCAAATATTTTATACTTCATACTTTTTCTACTGACTTTTATTACGTAGTTGTCCTAACACAAAAGAATCTTGAGGACGCTAAGATCCCAATTTATTTTATGAGTTCAACATTTAAAGGAGTTGAGATCAACTATTCCCAGATCGATAAACAGGCCTACGTCGTTCACAAATCGGTGAAACATTATAGGCCATATTTGTTGAAATTGAGGACTAAGGTGATTGTCCCTTACATGGCCATTCGAAATGTCCTCGTCTAGAAGGAATTAGGTTAGAAGAGGGCTCACCAGATGACGATGTTGCAAGAATACGACTTGGAGATCAAGCCAACAAATATCGTCAAAGGACAAGGTCTATGTCTACTCTCCGCCCAATCGAACGATCCTGAAGATCAGCAAACCAAATGGGAGCAAGAGGAAGTTGTACCTACAGGTTCTATTAATGTAATTGAAACTACAACATCCGAATGGTATGATCACATCAATTTTTTTCTAAACCATGGGTTTGCACCTAAGACCCTTGCCTCTAAAAAGCGTAGAGCATTAAGGGTAAAATCAACTCCCTATCAGTTCATTGATAATATTTTGTTTAGAAAAAATTATGATGGAGTTTTTCTCAGGTGTTTAGAAAATGATCAAACTAATGATATCCTTTTTCAATTTCACGCAGGACCTGCAGGTGGGCATTTATCAGGAGAGACGAAAGCTCACAAAATCATCAAAGCGGGATATTATTGGCCTACCTTATTCATAAATGCTCATTCCTATGTCTGGAAATGTGAGCCTTGCCATAAATGTGCTAGAAAAGTCAAAAAACCTGCCTTCCCTTTGCAGCCAGTAGCATTCAAGTTTCCATTTTAGCAATGGGGACTGGATTTTGTTGGACCCATCAACCCTATTTTGTCCTTGCAACATAAGTACATATTGACAGCCACTGATTATTTTACCAAGTGGGTTGAGGCAGTTAATCTTAGACTATGCAATACGAACCAAGTAATATCCTTCCTTGAAATTCAGATAGTCACTAGGTTTGGCACCCCTGAATATCTCGTTTTTGACAATGCATCTTACTTCACATCCATTTACCTCACAAACTACGCCCTTGAAAAAGAGATCAAGCTCAAATTTTCTGCTAATTATTATCCTCAGGGAAATGGACTTGCTGAATCCTCCAACAAAAACCTGATAAATATTCTGAAAAAGACAGTGGCCTCCCATCACAAGTATTGGCACACCTAGATCTACAATGCTCTTTGGGCAGACCGAATCACTCCAAAGGCAGCCATTGGAAATTCCCCTTATTGTCTGGTTTATGGCGAGGAAGTCATCCTGCCATCCAATCTCACCATCCCCTCATTATAATTATCCCAATCCATCCAAGAAGATGATTCATCCTCACTTTAGTAGAGGATTGATACTCTGCTCAAGTTAGAAGAAAATAGGGAAAGATCCAAGAACAAATTATATCAGCACCAACAAGTGGTGAAAAAATGGTTCGATGAGAAATCTTCTTCTCTCAGAGATTTTTCAGTAGGAGACTCGCTACTGAGGTCGGATAAGCAGCATAAAGACGATAAGGAGTATACCAAGTTTCAACGCCTTTGGCCAGGACCTTTCATTGTTACAGAAAAGATTGGTCCTAGCACTATTCGGTTACAGACATTAGAAGGAGTCATTGATACCTACCGAGTGAATGCTTCTCTGCTTAAAAAGTATTTTGTCTGGATATTTTCATGATTCAGGTACATAGGTTTGGTGTGTTATTTTTTTTATTGTTTTGAGTGTTTACTTGATATTAGTAGGCTTTTTTTAATAATCTCTGCACGTTTGGTAATGGCAGATAATCAGTTTCTCTCAAGATTGCAGCACTCTGAACCTTAATACATTGTCAATTTCAACCTTTTCCTAGCCTATGTCGGGATTTGTTTTATATATGAATGGAAACCAATAATTGAAGTATTCCAAATTAATACATTTTTATCCTGGTCAATATATTTACATATGCTTTATTTCTGCGAGGAGTTTGGGACGGTAACTGGTTCTTCTTGTCTGAGGTCTCATTAGTGCACTACAACATACTTTTATAACCTGGTTGGCCTTATCTATTATGGATTCTATCATAGTCACACAGAAAAAAATAATTTCATTATGGATTGTAAGATGGGGGGTCTCATCACGAGCCAGCCCATTAGGTTCATAGATGCTTGGTGGAATGACATCTTTGCCATATAATTGGGGGGATGGATTTCAATTTTGTTGAAAGATGGAAGATCCTATCACAGGTTGGTTCATTCATGATTTGCAAAACATTGGTGAGTAACACTATTGTTATGTGGATACCAAGCCATGGTAGTGTCTTGCAATTCATATGCAAATAAATTCTTGTTGTTTCTGTAAGACAACTATTGTACATAAGGGCAGGGGGGTCTAATCACAATCCAACCCTGCCATGATCATAGATTTGATTTTGTACTAAAATTATCATTAGATGGTTCTCACACCGTGATAGTTTCTTTCAATTTTACAGCTGGAAGACAAGAGGTCTCCTTACCGAGCTGGATTGTTCAGTTTCCAGATCAGGTTTGTGAGTGGCACTGATCACCAAGTTGGGGCAGTGGTCTTATGTCAATAAAGTCTTTTAAAATAATAATAATAATAAATAAATAATCTTGGTGATTTATGTTTGGAGATACAGAGTATGCTTAGGTTTGATCCCAGGTCCAACTTAAACTGTGTACCTATGCTTGCCTGAAGGTGAGAGATCTGTATTATCCTTCATGCCTCCTAAATCTAATTTGCGTCATCTTTAAATTGATCATGGATGGGAATGTGCAAATCATTTTGATAATTCTGTTTGTTGGTTGCATTTTTATAAACATTTTCTGTAATCTCAGGTTAACCATTTGTTTACTGATATGTTTCTCTATGTGAAAGAGCTCTTGTTTTACAGAGATAATTGGTTTGTCCCAGCCAGTCGCCATTTGTTGTAGGAACAACAGATCCCATGTTTTATCTAAAACATGGGAGCCCTAATTTTGCATGCAAAGGTAACTTTCGTCAAATCCTTCAGTAGTTTTGGGGTCCCCATAACTTTTATCATGGTTTCTGTGATTTGACTTAGTTAATTTGTTGAAATTTATGCATGTTTTGTGTGCTTCTGGTGAGTTGCAGAAGACTATATTTTCCCAAAAAATATGTCCTTCCTGCAACCCGCAACCCGCAATGCGGATTGTGGGATCTTGAAGTTTAATATTTGCGAGTTTTCCATCCCGCATCCCGCAAGGCGAAATGCGGGATGTAGGGACATTTTTATGAGTATATTTGGTCATCCCACAATTGCGGATTGCGTCTAGTGGGAAGTATTTGATTTATGCTTTTTGTTGCGTGTTCCCGCAACCCGCAATTTGTGGGATGCAGATTGCAAGAAAGGTTAAATAAAATTTGGATATTTTGTAATCCCACATCTCGCATCCCGCAAATGCAGAATGTGGGTTGTGGGATGGTGAATTAAATTTAAACTTCGCGTTGTGATCCCGTATCCCGCAAGATTTAATCCTGACCGTTTATTCATTTTAATCATATGGCTTTAATTTGACCCGCAAAAAATCTATATATAGGCTGGTCTTTTGTATTTTCTTTACCATTTTTACTGTTGCGAATTACTGTGCTGCGTGAATTTTCACTGTGTTTTTACCAGACAACATTGTCACAGTCCAGTTTGATTGCAGGTTGGTTTCTTATTCAGTTTTTAGTTTAATTGCTTACTCTAGCATTGTTTGAATTAGCCTTGATTTCTTGCTTTACGCTTTTAAACATATTTTTCCCAAATTCCAAGAATGGCACGGATTACTCGCTGCAAAATCCTTCAAAAGGATATGTTGACCAAGCACCCAAACTTTGGCATTTTCTTGGATACCAGTGGCAGAGTCACTGAAACTTACCAGATTGAATGGCCTAGGGTATACTCAATTTTTGACAACGATGAATTCTCTGATATTCAGAATGATCAGTCGTCCTACCAAAGAATTAGGGATTTTGGACTCCACGCCATAGCTACCAAAACTTCCATCCTTCCTTATAATGACGCGGTCAAATGGATCGTGGAACACGCAAACCCTAAATACTGTTCCTTCAATGATAGTGCAGGGTCGCAGCTAGCTACCTTGTGTCCCAAGGTCTTTATTAGAGCCTATGGCCTTAAACCGGCTAAACAACCCCTCAACACAGAATTCGCCCAAGCCTCCAAGACTAGGCTCAATTTTGATGAACTGTTAAAATATTGGATGAATGAACATGGCAAGTTCTCGCAGAGGAAAGATGACCTTTATCCTGTCACCTAGTTTAGGGAACCCTATTCTTTACTAGCAATCATGTTATGTCAACTTTATGGTCTTCCCAATCGCTCTGTTTTTAAAGTTGAATGGGCTCCAATAGCTCATCGCGTCCTGACTACTGGTGAATATTTCCCATGGGCTTCTATCTTGTTGTTGGAGATTAAAATGGATATCCAGGATTATCAAAAGACTACTGCCCAGAAGAAACCCAATTTCTTATTTTTGGCCTTCGTCATTGATGTATTCTTCATTGAGTTCCAATATCCCAATTTGGCATGGAACTGGACTTTACCAGCCCCCCTAGTGCCTATTTACCATTAAGAATTGTGGGACACTAATTATGCAGCCAGGTTCTATGATATTTATGCACACTTCCTCGGCAGCATTTATTTTTCAATCTTCAAAGAGGAAGCTCTTGCCTTTTCAGATAAAGCCAAGGCATTTATTGCTACAATGGGTGACTGGTATGTTGGTGATTCTTTTTCATATATTAGAATTTGGGGTGGCAACACTATTCATATGTTTTCCAAGATTGTTCCTGACAAATTAGTCATTGAAGAAGTGTCTTTCCAGACTTTTATCGAAGGGGTTTACAAGAAACTTGTTGGACCCAAAAGAAAAGGTTGGCCCAAATTCCCTCTGAACCTTGGATTACTGCATTCCAACTTCAACTTGGGCCGCAGTGCTAAGTGATCATATAGTTTCCGTGAAGCTTGGTTTTTCTTGGTAAAAGAAAACATGATCCCAAAGGATTTTTGGATGCTCATTTTAAGCAGAACCATGTCAAGATTGATTATATTCATGAGGAACTCCCTAATGACTCCATCTACTAGGGGGTAGATACCTTTTCTGAGGTCTTGGACAAGGCCAAAAGCAAAGAAGAACAGAGTCAGATCCTACAGTATCTAAAGGAACTCAAAATCAGGATTCAAAGCTACAGAGAAATGGAACTAGACCTCCTGGAAAAGGTAAGAAAGGATAGGGAAGAGAAGGAATCCCAATCAACAAAGTTTCTATCAGTAGTAACTGATACATAGGGGAATAATGGTAAAGCTCTGATGCAAGATCTCCCAAAAGTGACAATCTCTCAACAACTGAAGGTACTAATGCACACTTCTCGGTAGTCAAAGCAAAAATTGGCACATATAACTTCTCCATTTGATAATCAAGCAGTTGCAAGTGCTAATCCAACTCCTGACATTCAGGTGACTACTACAGTTACCCCAGTAGGTGAAAAACAAGTGGAAGTTGATGCTAAGCCACTTAGAAACAAAAAACATAGTTGATTGTTTCTCAAATACCTACTGGGGTAACTGTAAAGTATGGAGTTTTTCAGAGGATAGAGGAAATTACTCTAGGACACTTTGTTGAAACAAATATTGGAAATCCTCAGGTAGAGATAAGAGGAATTGGAACTATGAAATTCCAACTAGATCTCGGAGAATTCTTGAAGTAAACAGGGTATTGTTTGTTCCAGGTATGAAAGTTAGCATACTTTCTATGTCATCATTGGAGGATGATGGGTATGGATTCTTTGTCAAGATAGGACAAATGTTTCTATATGAGATATAGAACCCAGTTGGTACCATAGTTTTACTTGGGAATAAAAGAGACAGACTTTATTTTTTACACGGAGAGGTGATATTTCCATGGTAAGGTGGATGGTTATTTGAGAATGAATCTAAAGATGAGGTAGGTGCACAGATGATACCTTCAGATGAGGAGAGTTATATTGGAAGGAGTATCAATCAATATGAAGGTTGTGAGCAGATGCATGGGTTTAGAGAGGATTCTCCTCACAATTCTCAGTTTAGAGTTGTTTTTCGACATGAATCTCAAGGTCACTTTCCAGAGCGAGAGGGAGTTGCTTCAAAGGACAAAGACCCAGGTGGTGGAGGTACAGACATTATCGGAAGGACCTCCCTCATTAAGAGGGAGTGTTAGTTTTTATAACTCAGTTGGTCCTTCCCCGTGATTTTGATGTCACACGGGGGGGACATAAGTCGTTATTTTCATAGGGAGCCTTTTTTTAATGTAAAGTGTTTTATATTATTAAAGTGACTTTATACTTTATAAACTTAAAGTGATTTTAAGTTGTGGGACCCAAAAGAAGTGCATTTAATGTATTTAATATATTAAAGTGAATATGTGCATTAAATGAGAGCCCTCAAATAAAGCTAATATCATCCTTTAATTAAGTCAGTAGAGTTAGTTAGGGTTAGTTTGGGTGAGATAAAGTATAAAAGAATGTCTAGGGAAAAGAGAGACACATCAGAAGAAGAAGAAGACAAGAGAGAGAGAGAGAGAGAGATAAATTTCTTAGAGGAAATTTCTGATTTTTGAGAGACTGATCATCAAACAAACTAAAAGCATGGTTCCCAAGAAATCTGTAGCATTCATTGGACCATACACCCAGACCATACAGTCATTATTGCAGACTGTACACGCATAGAAATCGAGGCAGAGTGCAAGCATGAATTTCGAGACAGAATTTTCTGCATTTAATGCTGGGCAGAATCCATACTTGGTACGAATCTCGAGAAAACTATTGTGTACAGTTCGAACGTGTGAGTTGAATGTGAGTATATTTGGCACATTTTTCAATGCATATTTATAGATGAGGGTTTCTGAAATTGTTTTGATGTTGTAGGAGAAATTTTGAGTTGTTGAATTTATGATTTTTCTCATAAATAAAATGATTTCTCTGGTTTTTCCTCTAGATAGGGTTTGCCCAGGGCTTGGTCCTAATTTTTTATGTTGTCATGCTTATCTTCAGATTGAAATTGAATGCATTTGTGTTTATGCTTAAACTATCAGACAAATTCATTTTATGAATTATTAGTTCAAAAAAGTAATAAATCAGGTTTGCAGTCAAAGTGTTTGATAAAAGTCCAATAAAAGGTTTTGTGATTGTTTATCAAATTTATTTATCCCTTTAATAGATACATAATCAATCATCTTTCCACTTGGCCATATAAGAGCTTGGTCATCAACAAAAGTAATTCTATATCCATATTCTTCTAGTGTTTATATGAAGAGGAGGTTCTTCTACAATACATCTTTCATCTTCATAGGTTTTTTGGAATTCAATCTTGTACGAGTCTTCTCCTACTCCTTTTATAGAATACTGATAATTCACCTTATGAGGTGAATCCTTCTCTATCAAGTGATTATAAACAAGCTATGTGTCCCTTTCTTGGCATGGCCTTTTCCTTTGGGGAAATCTCTTCCAAGATGTCCCTTTTCATCATAAGTGTAACATCTGTAATTTGAGTAGTCCTTTTGAGGTCTATGATTATTTTGGAATCTTCTAGGATTCTTATGAGAGTGTTCTTATTTCTTTAACTTCTCTTTCTTTGTATGTGTTGCTAACACGTGATCATCATATTCATCCATCTTTTCCAATCTAGTTTATTCAACTTGATATCTAATAGATTCTAGTTGTTCTTTGATTTGAGAGACCCTTGTAAAGTGGGATTGGATGGTCTCTAAAATTTGCATTTTCACATTCTTGAGTTGAGTTCTCAAGATCATGTTTTGGCTGATGTTCTTTCCTTCATACAATCTAGTCAAGGAATAAAAAAACTCTTTGGGAATGTTCAAGGAGGAAACGTGGGGGATCAAGTGATCCTTGATGGAGTCAACAATGATCCTCTTAGCCTTGACCATATTCTTCTTATGTTTATCCTTGTCTTCATTTCCCTCTTGCTCTGCAACTTCTTCCTTGACATGAATCTAGCTTGGTATTGTTTACCATCTTGATAAAACAAGAACCTCAAATGGAAATGTAGATAATAGTACAGACCAGTAAGAGTGCTCCAACCAAGTTCATGCTTCAATGCCTTCTGAAATACTGCTTTGTGGTTGACCTAGTGTTTAACAAAGAAACCCTAATTATTCAACTTTGGAATCTTACAAATTTGATTTGAGATAGAAATATGCCTCCCTAAGGAAAGTTGAGCAATGGTACTCTTCTTTCAAATCAACGGATAAAACTTCAAAATATCTAATGCCCTAGTTTTCATGGCAGCAGTGTTACGGAAAAAATTGAAAATTCTTGGATCTAGAATCTTCCTCTACAAGAAGATGCACCCTCCTAGGGAGAGTTGATTTGACCTTCTTTTTCAGTTGATCTATGGAGGGAAGTGTTCAGAATGGAAACCCAAGTTTCCAACTTTCGTTAGTTATGACTGCACAATCAATTCTTTTAGGATGGCTCCAATACCATGTTAGAATTTTATACTTTAACATGGTTATCTTAGATATTTAAACAATTTGTAGCATAATACAATAACCATATACAATATGATCACTAAAATAAATATAAGCACAAAAAAACAAGAGCACACAAATATTTTTCTCTCGGAAACCCCAATAGGGAAGAAAACCCAACAAACTTCTTCAATATAGTTTCATAAGTAAGTGCAATGTCTTTTGGTACAATCCAAGAGCTAAATGCTCTTCCACACAAATATCTCTAGAATAAGACAAGATAGAAAACCCACGAATAAGATGTCTTCTCCAAGTAGCTACTCTTATTCTTCTTCTTCTTCTTCTCTCACCGACGAATTGCTTGAGTGAGTGATGTGTCCAAATGAGGGGATTGCCTCCCCTATTTATACATGTTTTCCAAGTGATTTTTTCCTTATGAGGTTGACTTGCTAATCTGCCAGGGCCAACTTTACATAGGTATAATATAATCTATTCTTTCTAGAATATTTTTGTTCGACCCAACTAAAAGGGTTTACATTGACTCTTTCAAGGTACTTTACATAATTGATTACAATAATAATGTCTTGAAAGGGAGTACACCAATAATATAACATGACACATCAATAATATAAGAAGAATATCTTTTGAAGTTACATTTTCTTCAAAAAAATCTCTACTACAAAATATGTAAACATGGGACTACTTCCCACCATTAAACTAGCCATAAGATTCATGGCTTCCCATCTTTTTGTTGCGGGTGAGGCCATAAACAAGGGTTTTTCAAGAAATTTGCTCCAACACTTGCTTTCCTCCACAATTTTCCTTTACTCCAAATTCTGCATAATTTCTGTAAATTCCAACATGGAAAAATATTAGATGCACATCCAAGGTGTAACAAAAATTAACTCATATAAAGTCTTGCACATGCATGAAACAAATTTATTATGAAACACACATGAAAGAAATTTATAATGACTTATTGCAGCAATAATGCAACTAGAACCATTGATGGTAATCTATGGAAAGCACCAAAGGTTAAAGCGAATAATACCATTTGAAAGGGATTTACAAACCTTACATTGAAATTTTTAAAAAAATGCCTTTTTTGATAGAAACCATTAGAAACAAATATTTTTGTTCTACAGTTATCATACATATAGATAGTCAACATCATTACAATAGATTAACAACATCAAATACAATAATAATATGAAAATTGATAGCTAGGCTATAACAACCAATAATACAAATATATGAATACATCTCATAAGTCAAACCTTGCGTATCAACAACTAGAGAACGTTGTCAATCAAACCAACCTCATTGTTCCAAAGCAAGAAGATGAACATGAGAAGCTTGTGAATTTGTCACATAACAATTCTAGATGGATCAAATCATGGCATATAAAGTAATTACATGCATCCAAACTTTGATTACATCAAACATACATAGCAGGAACAATATAAGTGGATGCACGACCAATACAAGTAAAAAAGGGTTATGGATACATGACATAATCTAAATAAATTAATATATTGTACCAATCTAACTTACTGGAGACAATAATGGATGCGTTGTTTGATCAAGGGTGTCCCCTCCTCTTTAAAGATGAGAATTGAAATGGTTCATCTTTAAATGGGAAGACATTCAAATCCATATCTAAGCCGTTATTTTTTTTGCTTCTTCTCCTTTTATTTGCAAGGATGACTCAAAAGCACTCAACCCAAGTGTAAGTTAAAAATCCATAATCTGTTTATTATTGGCTTCATCGAACATGCATTTAATTAGTGTTGAAATATTGTAACTTCGAAGAATATTCTATATGTATCTTTTGTGGTCCCTGATGGTCCTCCCGGGAGAACCAATTGTATTACTTTATGCTCCGATGATTCTAATCAGAAGAACTAATCAGAGTCATGAGGTAGTCCCCTCTAATTGTAAAGGTGGGTCATTAGCACCCCAGTGTGGTTACTTGAGCCTACATGTGTAACTCGAGCCTACATGATTAACTTGAGCCTACATGTCGGAATTGATAATTAAAGTGAACGAATGAATATAAATAGAGGTGTGGCGCTCCTCTTTTGGAACACACACACTCGCTTGTGTAGCGCGCTAGTGAAGAAGAGAGAAGTAGTTGGAGAAGGAGGAGGATCAGTCTTTGATCAGTCTTTTGGTTTTACCTTTTATCTTTTGGGGCATCTATATTGAGGAAGCTTTTGTTTGGTTTTTCCCTTTAGGGTTTTCCCAGGATAAATCTGTGTTGTTCTTGTGATACTGTTTCTTTCATTGATCCTGTTTATATGCTTTTGTTATGAAATTGAAATGAAATACTGATGATCTAGCTTAGCATATAAAAATTTAACATGGTATCAAAGCTAGCCTGAATAGGACAGCTTTCACAAGGTGAAATATCCCTCTTTCTCTCCCCGAAAGAAATTAGGGTTTCGGAGAAATTTTTGAGTTTCAGAAAACTACTTGCATAGAAAGTTGCGCCCTCCCAGAGCGTATCTTTTGAGCCTGGAATCAAGTTTTTTGGGTGTGTAAGTCTCTGGGAAATTCAAACCCTAGTTTGACAGCTGCACAAAAAAAATTGTTGAACCAGAAAGCTGCAGAAGCTTAATCTTGCAAGTCTGATTTGGAAGGTGAAGAGTTGAAGTCTCCAGAATCCAAGCACACTAGTCAACTCACCTCATTCAAGCGCATCTCTTGGTAAGGTCAGTTTCTCATTCAGTAAAATTTCATTTTTTTGTGATTTTCTGACAAGATGGCCCCAAGCACTAAGCTTGAGGACAAGCTAGAAGGCATAGATAATTTCTGAGCATGGAAATACAGGATTGGTCTCATTCTCCAAGAGAATGATCTTAATAAGTATGTCAAAGAAGAAGTTTCAGAACCTGAAGAAGCTGAAGCCAAGGAGAAGCACAGAAAGGATATGATTAGGGATCAAAGGATTATTGTTGACTCCATCAAGGATCACTTAATCCCTCAAGTGTCATCCAAGAAGACTCCAAAAGAAATGTTTGATGCCCTATCTAGAATGTATGAGGGAAGGAACATTAACAGAAAGATGAATCTAAGAGCTCAACTGAAGATCACCAAGATGAGTCATGGAGAATCCATCCAAGACTACTTCACGAGGGTTTCTCAGATCAAAGAGCAACTAGAAGCTATTGGAGATAAGCTTGATGAATATGAAATAGTTATGACTGTTCTCAATGGTCTCGCTAGACCATGGGAATCATTCATTCAAATGATGTGTGCCAGGAAGGAAAGCATGAAGTTTGATGTGGTATGGGAAGACTGCATTCAAGAGGAGACTAGAGTGGCAAATAGAGAAGCCTTACTAAAAGAGGATGATCAAGCTCTAGCCACTCATACCAAGAAAAGAAGAAGGAATCAACCCATATTCAAGAAGGGAAACCACATGGAGCATCAACCTCCTAGAAGATTCCAAAGATTAAAAGAAATCCTATCAAATAAGGACTACTCTGGTTTTCAGTGTTTCCATTGTGACAAGATAGGACACATTGCCAGAAATTGTCCTATGAAGAAGCAAGAATATAAGCAGAGGATCAACAAAAACAAAAGACACCATGCTCATTCAGCTGAAGATGAGGATGAAGAAGAAGAAGATGAAGGACCTTCAAGAAAGCAAGCAAGAGAAGAAGATGCGGAAGAGTATGTACTATTCTCTACTCTCTATGGGTCTGTAACTCCTAGAGAAGACACTTGGATTATTGATAGTGGTGCTTCAAAGCACATGACGGGACAAAAGAAAACTCTGTCCAAACTTGAAGAAAAGAGCTCTCCTTAGAAAGTATCCCTAGGAGATGACTATCAATATCCGATCAAAGGAGTTGGTGAAGCAAGCTACAAACTTGATTTAGGTAATCCCTTAAAGATGAAAGATGTATTATATGTACCTGGTCTAAAGAAGAATTTACTTTCTATCTCAGCTTTAGATAAGAAAGGATTCAGAGTTGCTTTCATAGATGGTCAAGTACTCATGTGGCCCAAAGGAAAGAATATTGAAGATGCAGTCATTATTGGTGAAGAATAAGGAGGCTTGTATAAACTCAAGGGGCACTCAAAAACAACCCTTGTGCATGAGTCCACTGACCCTAGTGAACTATGGCATAGAAGGATTTCCCACATTAACTACAAGGCTCTACCTCATGTGAACAAAGTAGTGACAGGATTACCAGACATGAAGATCAAGCATGAAGGAATTTGCAAAGGATGTGCAAAGGGAAAGAACATCAAGAATCCATTTCCGAAAAGTGAAACAAAGACAAAAGGTATGTTGGAATTGATTCATTCAGATGTATGTGGTCCAATGTCTTCTACATCCTTAAGTGGCTTTGAATATTATATCACATTTATTGATGACTTTTCAAGAAAGACTTGGATATACTTCTTGAAAGCAAAGAGTGAAGTGTTTGAAAAATTCAAGGAGTTCAAAACCTTGATAGAGAATCTTTCAGACAAGAAAATAAAGACACTCCGATCAGACAATGGAGGAGAGTATACCTCAAAAGAGTTTGAAGCTTTTTGCAAAGATGCCAGAATTAAGAGGGAACTAACTACTCCCTACAATCCTCAACAGAACGAGGTTGCGGAAAGAAATAACAGAACCATCATGGAGGTAGTGAAGACAATGATATATGATCAAGATCTTCCAATGCATCTATCGGCAGAAGTGACAAGAACTACTGTGTATCTACATAATAGAATATCTCATAGTGCTCTTGGGTTCAAGACTCCAGAAGAGATATTCACATGAAAGAAGCCTGAGGTAAGTCACCTCAAGATATTTGGTTGTCCAGTATATATGCATATACCAAAAGAGAAAAGAACCAAGTTAGACCCTTCCGGAAAGAACGAGATTTTTGTTGGATATTGTGAAGTATCCAAAGCATTCAGAATCTACATTCCTGGATTCCATCACATGGAAATCAGTCGAGATGTGACATTTGATGAAGAGGTATCCCTCAAGAGATCCAGGAAGTGCCAACATGGAGAAGTGTATGAAGAAGAGACACCTCCCAGAAATAAAGAAACTACATGTCTCCCTGAAGATGAAGCTCCTGAACAACATGACATAGCAGAACCACAAGAACCCTCCATGATGGAGATATCAAGAAAGAGAAAGCCTGCTTGGACAAGAGAAATTATACGAGAGGCATAAAGATATGGAGCTCCTAAAGGCTCCACAAGGGAAAGAAAGAAACCTAAGACTTTTTCCAACTATGTAGCCTTGATGTGTGATCTTGTAGATCAAGAACCTACAAACTATGAAGAAGCGGTACAGAAGAAAGAATGGGTAGAAGCAATGGCTAAAGAATACCAGTTAATAATGAAGAATGATGTATGGGGTATAGTTCCCAAACCAGAAGGAAAGAGTATAATATCCTCCAAATGGATATACAAAATAAAGCATGCAGCTGACAGAAGTATCAAGAAGTATAAAGCAAGATTTGTGGCCAGAGGTTTCTCTCAGAAAGAGGGAATTGATTATGAAGAGACATTTGCCCCAGTAGCATGGTATACTTTGATTAGAACTATCATGGCACTTGCATCCATGATGAAGTGGGACTTACACCAAATGAATCTGAAAACAACTTTTCTGAATGGTGTGATCGAAGAAGAAGTATACATAGAATAGCCTTAAGGATTTGAAGTTGAAGATAGACATACTCACGTATGCAAGTTGAAGAAGGCCTTGTATGGTCTTAAATCATATCCTTGAGCTTGGTATGAGAGGATAGATAGTTTACTGTCGAGAATGGGCTTTACCAAGAGTAAAGTTGATCCTAACCTTTACCTCAAGGTTGTAGAAGATGAACCTGTCATCCTACTACTATATGTGGATAACTTATTCTTGACAGGGAATGAGAAACAGATTATGGAAAGCAAGAAGAAACTAGCAAAAGAATTTGAGATGAAAGACCTTGGGTTAATGCATTATTTCCTAGGTCTGGAAGTATGGCAAAGTTCAGAAGGAATCTTTCTCAACCAAGGAAAGTATGCAGTAGAGATATTGAAAATATTCAATATGTTGGAATGCAAATCCTTGGCCACACCCATGGATTCCAACCTGAAGTTGTTAACTGATGACTCATCAGAGTTAGTGGATGTGACTCATTACAGACAGATCATTGGGTCATTGATGTACTTAACAAATACCAGACCATACATTTGTTTTGTTGTGAACACCTTAAGTCAATATCTAGTTCAACCTAAACAGGTTCACTTGGTAGCTGCAAAACATGTGATGAGATATTTGAAAGGGACTATAGAGTTTGTTCTATATTATGATAATAGCCATGAGTATAGATTGTATAGCTATACAAATGCATATTGGGTTGGAAGTATCTCAGACAGAAAAAGCACATCAGGTGGATGTTATAGTCTGGGATCTGCTATGATTTCATGGCTTAGCAGAAAGCAATCCAGTGTTGCTCTAAGCACAGCCGAAGTAGAATATATAGCAGCTTTCTCTGCTATTTGTGAAGCCATATGGCTTCGAAAGATGATGTTAGGATTATTCAACCGAGAGGTTGATACTACCATGATTCTATGTGATAACCAAAGTTGTATAAAGATGACAGAGAACCCCGTGTTCCATGACAGATCAAAGCGCATAGAAATCAAGTATTTCTACATTCGAGATATGATGCAGAAAGGAGCCATAAAGCTCCAGTATGTGAGTACTGATGAACAAGTTGTTGATGTGTTGACAAAGCCTCTGTCCCAAGTAAATTTCGAACAATTTTGAGACAAGCTTGATGTGGTTCGAAAAGACCTTCCCCGAAAGGGGGAGTAGTTATGTAGTAGTGGGATTGTATCATCCCTGGGAACTTTCCCTAAAGTGATCCGGTGACCTCAGTCCTCGAGAATGAAGAGGGATTGTATCATCCCAGGACATATGTCCATAATAGATCCGGTGACCTCGGTCCTCAAGAATGTGGTAGGATTGCATCATCCTTGGACTTAGTCCTAAAGTGATAGGGACCGATTCTCCCGTAATCAATCTAGTGACTTCGGTCCTCGAGAATGTGGTAGGATTGCATCATCCTTGGACTTAGTCCTAAAGTGAGAGGGACTGATTCTCCCGTAATCAATCCGGTGACTTCGGTCCTCGAGAATGTGGTAGGATTGCATCATCCTTGGATTTAGACCTAAAGTGGTAGGCACTGATTCTCCCGCAATTAATCCGGTAACTTCGGTCCTCGAGAATGTGGTAGGATTGCATCATCCTTGGACATAGTCCTAAAGTGAAAGTGATAGGGACTGATTATCCCGTAATCAATCCGGTGACTTTAGTCCTCGAGAATGTGGTAGGATTGCATCATCCTTGGACTTAGTCCTAAAGTGATAGGGACTGATTCTCCCATAATCAATCTGGTGACTTCGGTTGTCGAGAATGTGGTGGGATTGCATCATCCCTAGACTTTAAGTCCAAAATTGATCCAAAGATTATTATTTTTTGAGCTGTGGATTGCAAGTTGTTGTTGTTGATGATGATGCCATACTGATTAAAAGATCAGAATATGATGATGATGACATACTGATCGAAAGATCAGAGTGTGATGATGACGACGTATTGATCGAAATATCAGAGTGTGATGATGCTGACGTACTGATCGAAAGATTAGAATGTGATGATGACGTACTGATCGAAAGATCAGAATGTGATGATGACGTACTGATCAAAAGATCAAAGTGTGATGTTTCTGATGTTGCTGATCGAAAGATCAGAATATGATGATGATGTTGTTGATGTTGTTGATCGAAGGATCAAAATATGATGATGATGATGTTGCTGATCGAAAGGTCAAAGTGCTGAAGATGTCGTTGCTGATCGAAAGGTCAGAGTACTGAAGATGTTGTTACTGATCGAAAGGTCAAAGTGCTGAAGATGTTGTTGATGATCGAAAGGTCAAAGTTGTTGTTGATCGAAGTGGTCAAAGTTGTTGCCGATCGAAGCGGTCAAAGTGTTGTTGATCGAAGCGGTCAAAGTGTTGTTGATCGAAGCGGTCAAAAAGTTGATGTTGCTGAAGACTGAAGATTGAAGATGAAGACTACATGATGTTGAAAAGATTCCAATGATTTATAGATGTGTTACCCTGATGATGTCGATGACTTCCTCTATTTCTCTCCTGTTATTATTGTTGTTGATGTTGTTGTAGAATACCCTTCTCGTTAAGGGGGAGTGTTGAAATATTGTAACTTCGAAGAATATTCTATATGTATCTTTTGTGGTCCCCGATGGTCCTATCGGGGAACCAATTGTATTACTTTATGCTCCGATGCTTCTAATCGGAAGAACTAATAAGAGTCATGAGGTAGTCCCCTCTAATTGTAAAGGTGGGTCATTAGCACCCCAGTGTGATTACTTGAGCCTACATGTGTAACTCGAACCTACATGATTAACTCAATCCTACATGTTAGAATTGATAATTAAAGTGAACGGATGAATATAAATAGAGGTGTGGCGCTCCTCATTTGGAACACACACACTCACTTGTGTAGCGCACTAGTGAAGAAGAGAGAGGTATCTAGAGAAGGAGGAGGATCAGTCTTTGATCAGTCTTTTGGTTTTACCTTTTATCTTTTGGAGCATCTATATTGAGGAAGCTTTTGCTGGGTCTTTCCCTTTAGGGTTTTCCCCGGATAAATCTGTGTTGTTCTTGTGATACTATTTCTTTCAGTGATCCTGTTTATATGCTTTTGTTATAAAATTGAAATGAAATACTGATGATCTAGCTTAGCATATAAACATTTAACAATTAGGGCCTCCAACTTTAGGGTATTTTCCAAAGTAGAAGGAGGACTTTTGTGAGCACATCGATGAATCCAAACACACACTCCCTAGCCAATTTAAGTGCATTGTCATCTTGATCAATACCTCCAAAAACCACTAGAACTGTGTTGACATCCACATTAATGATTGGTGTCTCCAGATCTATCTCAGTGGGAGCATTGAATTTGTTGAGTGCTACATCATCAAATGTATTGGGTTCTACATTTTTCTCCAATAACAACTCCCAAATGCATGATGAGAAGTACAACCAATTCACCTTTATGGAATGATTACAAGTGTTTACATGAACAGACCATGGGTAGAAACATCTTATAAAATTCATACGATACTAGGTGACAAGGTGTTTCTTGTTGTGATTGGTTTGACTTCTCACCAAATAACCATGAGATATGCTCTCATGAGGCCAACAATCATTATCAGGATTTTGTTTTGCTTTCTTCACTGAGGATTCAGACCGATTCTCCTTCTTGTAATTATTCAAATATCCTCCTTCTTTCAAAATATCCTTGAATCGATAATACGGTTCAACATTTTTCAAGAGTTGGTATAGAAACCAATCCATTTTGTGGGCACATTTTTTATGTCTATCAGATGAAATTTAGAATTCAAGAAGCAATGGTATGCCTCCACGGAATTATTCATCTCTTGTTTGGAATAAGGGAAAATACGACAATCTTTAACCCACATCACTAAATGAAAGAACTTACCAAGTTAGTACAAGAAAAATATTTACGGAGAACAAGATATAAAGCAAAAACGATAGTACATGAACTTACAGAGTGTATGACATGAAACTCAATTGGTGTGAAAATAGTTCAAGAAATTTTCCTTGGTTGTGAAAACCGTGAAAAACATATCCATGTGCACAATCACATATTTGACATTCAGACAGGAGTTCATGATATATCCCAACATGTTAAACATAACATATGGCCACTACAGAGTAGAGGACAAATCATAGATATTTTTTTTCATGCCCTTAGTATGTGCCAAACACACAATATCACTCGACATCATGTAGCTCTATTGTCAAATTGAATGTGTTTAAGTGAGATATTCTTACACTAAATACAACTCATAGAATGACCAAATTAAAGTTACATCAAATCAACAATTTCAACTAATGAATCATTATCCATGAATGCATTAACTTTCCAATCGGATGGAGTTGGTAAGACCGCTTCATTAACACCTCCAACCATGACAGAATATCAACTGATGTATTCCGTGATGCCATGACCCATGCAATTGGAACCCCATTTTGTTGGCCATCAAAAGCCACAAGTGTGTACAACTGATACTGTAATATTTGAATAAAAGACTAAGTCAACTTTAAGTTATCCATCATAGTAAATCACAACTCAAACAATAATTTTGAATGAATCATTCAAACTTTACCCCATATTTATTGGTGTTAAATGTTGAATCCATCCATATTAAACTATCGAGGGATAGTTTTACCATTGTCTCCAATGTCCATTTTGTTTGGATTCCAATTATAAATGGGACATTTTGACCATTGGTATTCCGGAAAAAGAAAAAGTCATCAAGTCGTTTCTTATGCCAAAGGATAACACTCATTGCATCTCTCTTATGCAGTTGATAATTTCCCTTTTCCATGCGATTATAAATTTTTACAACATCTTTCATGGTCACGAATAAATATCTACCACGATGTTCGAAATCTATGTCCAGATGTTGCCTAATGTGCATTTTACATACAATGCCAATTGGCACTCCCATAAAAAAACAACTTTCCATGTAACCGAAAATGTCCCTTGAAATATTATGAATATAAAAGGACCTAGCCTTGCCAGATGTATCATGTCAACCATGATAAGGCCATCCATTCTCATCTCCATGCTCACATGTGTTGTATGAAAGTATTTCTATATGGGGACTTTGATTCAAAACCTTTACAATAAAATGACATTGGCATCTCCTCTTTTCACAAATGATCCCCTACATGTATATGCATTATCTCCTCTTTTGTCCTTCGATTCATATGAACATGAATAATTGCAATAGAAAGTACAAGACCTAAATACATACAAAAAAATCATATATGTACATTCATAAGCAACATTTAAACACGGAATTTCTAAAATACAGACAGTTTATATCACATGGGAGCACTACCCCTTTCTCTTGGAGGTTTGCTTACTGTGCATCAGAAAGTGTAGGGAGCATCATGATTGCTTTCCTCTCCTCTAATAAATTCAGAGGCTCTATGTGAATGGATCAATGCCACACAATCAAACAAAGAATTGTCTTGTTGAGATATTTCACTCCAAGATCGATCTTTTCAAGAAAAGTTCACGACTATTGGGTCTTGGACCTCAAGGTCCATTATCATCTTCCATTTGCCTTTCCTCGCCATTTATTATGGATATCTCAAAACAATGTGGACGATACCTCCCAGATTCTTGTGCCAACTCCGATTAAACTTTGATTAATGATAGTCTCAAATGTCTTCTTTCCAAGAGCTTCAATCTGCACTCAATTTAGAGGCCACAAGAAAAGTTATGAGTCTAATAGCGAATGACACTCCTTGAAGATTCCAAACTGAGAATTGAATATAGTCTGAGTAATTCAACCATTAATCATTAAATTTGTTTATCAATTGAAAAACCACAAATAAGAATTAAACAAAACATTGATAAATTCGGTCCCTGTGCCCTTGTGGAGCACCGATATTAGGGATATGACACTAATAATAGTAAGGGAGAGGATTAAATTCTCCTTTGATAACTTGTCTACAAATAAGTTAAACTGAAATGGTAGAGGTGAAGCAATGCCATCATTAGGAGATCTGATTGGGAGAAATTTGTGGCCAAACCTAGCTAAATTTTGTGGTTATTATTGGTATTGGAAATTGCATAAAAAACATTTCCAAAATTCTTAAGATTGAGCTCGTTTTCCTTAGATTTAACAAAGAAAAATCAAAGTTGTAGAAGGACAACGCCAAGCAAATATCAACTGAGCCTGATATGACCATCTAATGCATTCATATCCACAATAGAGAATATTTCTAATGTTTTCGACATTGAGGTGACTCTTTTGACGTTAGATGTAGATACATTAGACATACAATTAGAAGCAGACATTTATGGTACCGAGGTTTCCGCGTTGAGGTACCCACAGTAGCTAATCTCTACGTTGGATGTTGGAACATTGAGCAAACATAAGTTGGGTGGAAGTTCTTCCTAATGTCGATGTTGAAACATCGAAATAAACAATTGCAATGACAAGAGCTATCCATTGAGCTGTAGAGCATTTAATGTGGCTGCAGCGAGCTTGATGATCGTTGGATCTCGAGCAGCTCAAGATCCAACGATCATCAAGCTTGCTGAGGCCGCATTAAATTATATGCAGCTCAATGGATAGCTCTTGCCAATTGAAACTGTTAAAAGTACCTACCTACAATCACCTTCCCAACGTTGGCATCAAAACATCAGGATGAGAAACATTGAAATGGTTGAAAGTTCCTGCCCGATGTTGGAGACCCGAGAAAAACTGAAAAAAATTCAGAGCTAGACCACCAAGGCCACAAATAGAAGGTCCATTTGACCCCATCTATTCAAAGTTTCAACTGAAATGAATGCTCCATAGGCTACATGCTCAAAATCACAACATTATCCTTTGGCAAGGCATATTTCCAGAAAATTCACTTCCACTCAGCTTGGTTTCTAGATTACCCAATGAGAATAAGAGATTGAAATGGAGTCTTGATAGTAGTTTAAATTTTTCATTTGAAAGATCGAATGTTCCTAAAATATATGACAGGACATGATTAAAAATTATGATATGAATTGTGGCCCTTGAATCTGAAGGGTAATCATTTTGTATTCTACCCGGTGACAAACATTTGAATCTTCAAACTCTATTTGTGATCCGCGTTTACATCCAAACACCATAAACAATTTAGATCTTAGAATAATGATGACATAAATCATTGGATAGCTAGAACAAAGTGGACCCCATCAAAATGATCAAATCGCACCCACTTTCATGTAGGTTGAGGTAGTTTCCCATAGGATATTGCAATTGTGTTCCCTTGTTTAGCCCAACAATGGTTATATTTTGAATGCCATATGGATGGTGATTACCACTTCACTAGATGCAAATTTGTAGAATAAAATGTTTTGATTCCAACAAGGCAGTTTTGACTAGACCCTATGCACCAAAACATTGATGTGCTCAATTAATATGTAGCAGGCAAAGTTGTCACAATTGGATTTGACAGTTAGCGACATTTACCATTAGAGTATGGCCTTCAACACTAGCTGTCAACCAGTATATTACATGTTTATAAACTAAATATAACCTCCAAAGTCCACATTGTCAACTTCAAATTAAGTAGAACCAGAAAATGATGGGGAACTTTGCATGGCTTCCTAAAATATTTGGTAGGAAGAAACTATAGTGGAAGTTTTCTGTTTATCACATAGACCTTGATAAATATGTAATTATTTTTATCATTTGATTGGCAAATTAGAAATAAAAATCTTGGTCACTAAAACCATTGATCATGCAAAAAATCCATCCTTTCAAAATGTTCAAAAACATTGGGGGTGACCATTACTACATTACATTCTATCCACAGTGAGGCTCATTTTTTATGGTCTTAATATATTCTTTCTAGAAAAAAAACTAAGTTTTGTAGGTATATTGTCCTAAAATATCACAATCCACGGAATCCAAAATCACAGCTTCAATTAAAAACTATAAACTTTTAACAATCAAAACTCAACCAAAGTGTTCTAATAGAGGATTGAAGATAAGAGTATCATTTATTACTCTATCGACAAAGTCACAGACTCAAAAATATAAAGATCAAACCCTAGGAATATGCGTGTTTGTCATAAGTGATGCAATCCATACAAAAAAACCGATGAAGGCATGTTGATGTGTATCTTGATAGAAGAGCATTCACAGAGAATAATTCAAAAGGTTCTATTCTCAAATCTCGTTGGACTAGCCTTGGGCGTTTTGATAGAAATCAAGTATTATTTTTATGTTCGACTCCAGAACAAAATGGGATAAATAAAATACAAGCCTAACATATTTCTAAGTGTATATTATATTTATATTTGAAACTAAGATTGAAGGATGAGGCCTATGTATGGAATGCCTATTAAGATTGATGGCTGAGACCTACACATGGAATGGCTATTGTGTTGTTTCATCTTAAACCATGCATTCCTGAGTGGGTTTTGTTTCAAATTGCAATTAATGGCATGTGAAATCGAGTTATGTTTGAGTGCACAAGCTTGAGACCTATTAGGTTTGCATTATTTCAAACCGTTTGCTCTTTTTCATTTGTGTATTAAATATCATTCCATTGAATTATGCTACCAATGATCATGATTTTTATCGAGGAAATTCGGAGAGACGTTTGAATTGTGTTTCTATGTGTTGGTACATAGATATGTGTCTATTAAGGTGCAAAAGAGCGTGCAACATTATGAAAAAGTAGCTATGGATAAGATCAACATCTTGAAGAGAATTACAGAAGGAGATCCAGAGGATACAAAGGGTGTTGTGAAATTGCTAGACCATTTCAAGCTTGTTGGACACAATAGACAACATGTTTTAATGGATTTTGAGTATTTGAGTGACAACTTGTTGTCTTTGATAAAATATACTCGTTACAGAGGGGTTCCCTTGGACATTGTTCGGGAACTCTGCGTCCCTATGTTAGTAGGATTGGATTATTTGCATTGAGAATAATCAATTATTCACACTAATTTACAACCTAAAAATATTTTTCTATATATACTCTTTTATTGATCCATCAAAAGATTGAAGAAAATCTGGAGAGCCCTCCCTGCTTTCTCTTGTTATTGATAAACCAAACCACTTTTGAGGTCTTCCAGTAGGAAGGACACGGTTAATCGAGCCATTTCAAGGACTCATAAAAATAAACTAAAGAGAACGACCAAAAGGGTTGCAAACAACTGTGTGAGCAGTGTCCTAGCTTGAGAAAAGGGATTAGATTCAGCTAATGCAGACCGAGGAAACATAAAGAGTGGACAAACTGGTGTTACAAAGACATAAATCATCCTCTTCTTAAAATGGATAGCCAAGATAGATAATACAAATACATTGAACACCTAAAATAAACTAACTTGCAATCAAACTTAGCCTACAATCCTCTTCCTTACCTCTAAGCTCTATCCAAAAATCATCGTAGAAAGCTTCAACCAGACAAAAAGCTCCAAAAGCTCTAAAAAAATTTGAAATTCTTTGGAAGGATGCATGATGCATTTGAATCTTCGTGGGAGTGGGCACTGGAGTAATTTCTTGGTTGTTGGTTGAGTTGGTGGTGGACTTCAATGCTACGTGCATGGAAGGTGGCGCCTAGTTCGTTGAGAGGGAGGTAACCAGAAGGGGTCATCATCACCGAAGGTTGGGAGTTGTCTAGTCGTCGTTGTGGGAGGTCACATCGTTGGGAACCGATTGCCCAGTTCGTCGAGATGGAGGTATCCGAAAGGGGTTGTCATCGCCGAAGTTTGGGAGTTGTCTAGTCATCGTCGTGTGAGGTCACATCATCAAGAACCAGTTGCCTAGTTTGCCAAGAGGGATGTAGTTGAAAGGGGTTGCTATTGTTGAAGGTCGAGAACCATCTAATCGTCATCGTAAAAAGTCACATCACCAAAAACCAATTAATGTATACATGCAAAAAAAAATACATTATGTTGTATACAAAAAATACATATAATATTAATATAAAATGATTATTACAATATAAATACATATATTAATAATCAAAATTATAGTTTAACATATAGCTATGTACTTAAATTTTGAATTTATTAAATTAAATAACATTACAAATAATCTACATCGTTTATCCTATCCTATATTAAGATTATTATGAATTTATACCGAACACATGACATTACTTCAACTATATTGTGTATAAAGAAATGAAACGTTAGAGCCATTCTATAACTTTAAATTTAAAAAAATTCATTTGACTAACATTTATAGGGTGAAAATAGTGATTATGTACTATGAAAAGGACAATACACGCTTGCTATCAAACTTATATGACTTGATCGTTATTCCCTCTAAACATTACTAAATTTTAGCCCCAAGGGTTAGCTCAATTGGTAAGACGTGCGCACACTTTCTCGGTACGGGGAGAGGTCACGGGTTCGAGCCTTGAGTCCTTCGGGGTTAGACTATCTGTGAGGATGGCCGGCGGTTTACCACCTCTACCATCCACTAATGTGGGGAAGTATTGCTGGGTTTTCCGTGGAGATTTCCTCTGAAAAAAAAACATTACTAAATTTTAAGCGGAATGATTATGTGCTATGGAAAGGAGAGTGCACGATCGCTATCAAACTTACATGACCTGATCTTTATTTCCTCTAAACATTATAAAAGTTTAAGAAGAATAAACATTACTAAAATTTAAGAAATTTATTATATTGTACGTATAGTGTAGCAATACAATATAGCCGCACATGTGTCATAGTTTCAAGTGCTTTGTAGGTACGAAAATGTCATTAAGTACATTTTTTTAATCGAAAAAAGAGTTTCTTAATATTTATAGTTTGAATCAAAGCAACTATCATATAGCCTATTTCATAAATAATAACTATAATCATCTATAGCACTAAATATCTATTTTAAAGGTGGCTCTATCAAGCGTCAAGAGGGATCACATATCTCCAAGTGCAGAGCTTTTTTCCTCTATCAAATCCAATACTCACTCATTTTGTCCTTACAATCACGTCTTCAACATAATATGTGTAGTTGAAAGGCACGTTATCATGGATTATCATTATACGGGGTATCCCTGCACATTATTGCACACTGCCATGGATGATACACTAAGGGGTATCACTTCATATATTTGATAGTGCAAGTAATGTTTGTGGTAATTAATATCATATTGTTATGGCACTGTATTAATACTCTTATTACCTATGCAAATCAATTTATTACCTTCGCAACAAATTAGTTCCATATCCATACAAATTAATTGTTACAGTGGATGGATCATGTATTTATGCATATTCTTGTAGTCTCTGCAAGCATAAGAAATGATAATGTTGTTGCAATCCAGAGGGAAGGCAATGTTTGTATTAGGTCATGAATTATCTGTATCCCCCAGGTATTAATCCATATTGTTGTAGTGTGTGCATCCACTAAAAATGATAATGATAATATTGTTGCAATGAACTTGCAGGTAATATTTGTATCATATGATTAACTATCAATTATATGGATAGCTCAAGTATTATTTGCATTACATTAATATTTTTTTTGCATTACAATAATATCTACATAGCGCATGTATTATTTACTTTACAGTTGGTTGATATATTTTTTGTTGCAAGAAAATATTATTTGCAGGTTTTTCTTTGAGCAGAAATGGAGAATATGTTTAAACCATTTAAACAACCCTAACTCTAGTTTCAACATGATAGTATTGTCTGAAGATGATTATAATATTTGAATGTTTTAATATTTATGATTTAAATATTAAGCACTTATTACAACGGATTTAAGAGAAAGTATTTAGATGAGATTTAAGTATTTTTGTATATGATTGTGATGACTGAATGATAAGAGGTTGAGTAGTAAGTGTGATAGAGTGACTTGAAATGTGAGTTTTTTGAACTCTAGGGTGAAGTATATTAATTATTGCGCATGATTTACAATAACAATCAATATTTTTAAATAAAAAAAATATTTTTAGAAGTTTGAAAAATAACCACAATACTATTACCTTTTAAATATATTTTGAAAAGTTGGAAAATATCCAAAACAATGATTAATGTGATTTAGTTAGAATGTGGTCATTAAATCTAACCTAAAACAATTTTTTTTTATATCTTTAAACTCATATTTTTAATGCCATGTTAATTTTAAAATGGTATAATGTGAAAATGACATAAGAAAAAGGTAACAACTATGTGAAAAACAAACATTCATTAGATTTATTGAAAAAAGAAAACAACATTGTCTCAAAACAATATTAATTTTGTCCAAAGCAAATAAATTTATGCATGAAACATAACTCGGTGTTTAAATTCAGCTATAGCAGAAATAAAATTAATAATAGATTTAAAAACAAATATTGCCTTCCTTAAAACAAATATTATGAAACCATAGTTTGTTTAGTGTTTAAGCATCTAAAAAGTTCTTAAACCATATTATTATTATTAAGGAAACATATTTGGTAAATGAATAATATGAAACTATATGAAGTGAATATTAAATTTTAAAAAAACATTATATTTAAACACTTGATTTAATATTAATTTTTTAAACTTAACATTATAAGAGTTTTATGTTTTAACAAGTTAAAGTAAAGATTGTGGTTGATGCAAATTAATTAATAAGAACATCAATGAATATATTGTAATTGTAATAATAAAGATTTCAAAAGCTTAAGTCTATTGAGGAAATATGAACCTCAACATGCTTCATATATGAATTTATAATTGGTTTTATTTTTTTATTATGTTTTGATATTTATTTTATTTTTATCAAGGCAACTAATTTTTGGGTTTATTCAAAAAAAATTTCCCCAATGAACCCATATAAAGCCAATATTAAACTTAAAGAATAATATTATATTTTAAAACTTGGTTTAAAACAAAAATTGTGGTTGATGCAAATTTTTTTTGTTAAATAATTAATAAGAACATCAATGAATAATGAAGAGATTGTAATTACAAAAGTAAATATTTAGTTTGGGTTAATATTTCATTTTTGCGAATATTAAATTTAAAGAACAATATTATATTTAAAAACTTGGTTTAATATTACTTTTTAAACTTAACACTATAAGCGTTTTCTATTTTAAAAGAAAGTAAAACAAAAAGGGTGGTTGATGCAATTTTTTTTGGCTAAATAATTAAATAGAACATCAATGAATAGATTGTAATTGCAATAGTAAAGATTTAGTTTGTATTAATATTTCATTTTTTGATTTGGGTTAACTCAAATTATCACATTAATCACGAGGAAAAAGATAATAGTAATTGTGTTTAATACAGTGAAATTTCTTTATGAGAAATAAAGTTTATGCAATTTTTTTAAAGAAAATTCTTATGTGATTTAGTTAGTTTTAAAATGAAACCTTAAGCGTGTTGAGGAAATGTGAACCTCAAGAGGCTTCATATATGAATTTATAATTGGCTCTATTTTTTTTATTATGTTTTGATATTTATTTTATTTTTATCAAGGGGACCAATTTTTGGGTATATTCAAATTATTTTCTTTTTTTATTTTTATTTTTATTTGAGCCGATTATAAGCACGAAAGGAGTTACACATCCTCCCCCTACTCGGTTGTAGAATGCACCTCTCGGCGCAATCAAATAAAAGCACTTATAACCAAATTCTACAAAAAATACTATCATGTTTAAGTCTAAAAAACTACTACTATTTTTCTTAGTGCTTCTAATATGTTTCAGGGTTATATGACTATATAATAGTTTTAACATATCTTCCGTCAGATCAAAAAAACCAAAAAGACTAAGCATTCAGTATATCTGAAGTTGTCTAGTCTTCACACATTGATGGAACCTATATTCTACAAAAAACATAGTGCCTTCGTGTAGCCCCAATCCCTTCTTTGATAGTAGATCTCCCCTACTATTATATTCTTTGTAAACATGGTTGAACTTGATAGCGTTAAAGTACCGAATAAGCATCTTAATCCGATCCATCCAATGACCTGTAGACTGCTTCTACCTTCTATCCAATCCACAACCACACGAGAATCTCCAAAGACATGAAAGGCGTGTGTCTCCTTATATAAAGAGAAATGTAGGAGACCCCATAAGGAAATTATTTCAGCAGGGGTATTTGTACCCTTACCACAACCAAACCACAAGTGATAATGACGATCCTTATCCAAAATAATATGAATCCTGACACCACAATCCCCAATTTGCGAATCCCCATCAAAAAAGTTGGAGATAGTATTGTTCACTATGAGAGGAGGAGGTCTCTTAAGAGTATACTTCTTACATTGTGGTGAGAAATTCGAAAAATAGGAGCCCATAGAAGCCCAAAATATAATTGCATGCCTTGTGCAGATCAAAATTGTAAGGCTCAAATACTAACGAATTCCTATATCTCCATAGTCCCCAAATAAAATACAGGGGATAAGGCATAGCTTGTTCTGACCTTCAAAGATGAGCATGTAAGCAATCCTCCAACATTATGTGGCCTCATTATCAGAGTAATGGATTCTATCAGACAGTTCAGTCCATATTAGACGAGACCTGTAGCACTAGGTGAAGAAATGGTCCACTCTTTTAGAGTACATATATATATAAGTGTGTGTACATTACTTAATTTTAAGAAATTAATAATGGAGTAAGTTAAATAGTTACAATTTGTAATTTTTTTTGGATATGGCAATGCAATTTTTGCTAAAATCATGATTTTCATTATTTACATTACAATTTTTATTACAATAATGGATTCCACGCCATGAAAGCACCCTATATGCATTTCAACAACCTAAAACTGCATTTTCAACAATTTCAACTAGATTTTGGCTTAAAAAAATGTGAAAAAATAAATGCAAATTATCAATCATTTAGTTTACATCATTCAAATTTATTTACTTAGACACTTTTAAAATAAAACCACAAAACATTCAGACCTACTCAATTCAATCAGCATCCAACAAGGTAGCATTTAATGCTGGCAGCGGAGATATAATCCTTTCGGGACGATCCAACATAAACAACACCAAATATCTCAGTTTACCATAAATAACATCTTTCTTCCCTATTTATAAAAATTATATATTTAAAAACTTCTCAAACAAGATTTAAAATAACATTATATATCAAAATATACACCATTGGATATCCGAAGATATACCGACACATGTTCTTCGCATCTGGTTGGTCCTTCAACATAACTGTCCCGAAGAGATTAGATGACTCCAACATACCAACTTGTATATCGTGTCATACAAGAAATCTTGATGACGAGTCTCATGCTAGTGGGAGTTGATAGAGTACAGTGGCTCTACTTTTAAGAAACACTTAATGAATCAATATGGTTCTTTCAAGTTTCGAGAGACATGCATTCATACCATTCTGAATTTTAAAGTGTTATCGGAATATCTACTTTTGTGAGGGATATCTACTTACTATAGATATGACATACATACATGGATCGTAACATGATCTTGAAAGGTGGTTCGGAGACTGACCCAAGAAGCCAACTGTTAGAAGGAAGAAGAGATCTCACGTTTTCTTGGACTTAGAGAGAATCAAATCTTACAGTGGTACCCTTCAGAGGCCATTTCGTTGTCATGAATACCCTTCCTTGCCACCATACTCTTTTCATTAGCAATCTGATTACTATATTTCTTCATATAAGCTGTTTATTATCACATACCCGTTTCCATATTATCCACTCACTCTTTTCATTAGCAATCTGATTACTATATTTCTTCATATAAACTATATTATTATCACAGTTCCCTGCAACATCCATTTTTCTCCATATACTTTGTGATCCAACAATGGCCGACACACTGTCGTCGCCCCTGTCAGAACATGGAACTGATATCATGGTTTCGGACCTCGAGAAGGCCCGGGCCAGCGAGGACAATGAATGGCGCTTGAATTTCAATTCGATTCAAAGGCATGAGAGGGATGAAAAGCCTAACCGCGGCCTCCATCGTTGCCTTAAAGGGCTCGGTCTGTTCTTTCAATCTCAAAAATACTTTTGAATCTGTGAATGGTGAAATTCGTCCAAGGCTACAACTATTTCATGCTTGTTTTGAGCCATGCTGTTTTTTTAAGAATTTGTTATAGAATAGAATGATGCCCACTAGTAAAAGGCTTAATAGACTCACAGCCATGTCATTTTTCTGCACATTGGTTTGCAAAAAAACTACCCACACATGTTTGTTCACATTTTGATTTTTGATTGTAAGAAATGAGGTCCTAAAAGTCAGATTGGTCTAAAAGACCTTGAATGATTTGATTGTCAGAAACGAGGTCCTTAAGACCAGGTAGGTCTCAAAAGGAATTTGAAAGAAAAACCATATCAGCAACAAAGTATGTTATATTATTATTTCAAACCAAGTAATACAAATAGGGCAAGATTTCCTTAAGAATTTCTCAATTTGGGAAAATTTGCTACTCTTCACATCTATTTGTCCTTTAACTACGATACAGAAAGCCAAAAGAGATCGACCTAGAGACAGAGGCGCGGACTTAAACCGACATAGACACATAAATAGACATAAACACACTATTAATATTGGGATTACAATTACTTCTAAATGCATATAGAGACAAGATGCACTACACTCGTCGACAGCAGACTTAAGACACGGCAACCACTTTCTCTTCACTCAGCATCGCTTGCTCTTCAAGATTGCTTTTTGTTGATGCGATGCGTCCTGTGACTCCATTTCCCGAGGGCTGGATCTCTCTGCCTCTAACGGAGAAGGTCCGTTGTGCCCTGAGGTAGTGGCTTCCCGACCAACATGACTATGATTGCTTGCTTGTCCTTCTCCTCCCTCCTCTGTGGCCGGCCTGGGCATGTGTGTGAGAATAATAACTGTATGTGTACGGGAATAATAACAGTTGGAATCACCCCTTGTGGTGTCTTGGAATAACTTCTAGAGTCTATGACTGTAAAATCTCCTTTCCTTCCTTTCTCTTCCGAGGCATGGCCTCTTGAATACCATCTTGAGGTCCCCCAATCTTTTTAACCATTTGCTGAATGCTTTGAATGTTTGAAAAGCTGTTACATAATGTATCCCCCAGATTATTGACCTGCTGTGGAAGTGCAGCCATCTGCGAGTTTGTTCTTGCGCATTATCCTGAATTTTTTTAATTCGCGCGTATGTGCTCTTGATTCCCTACTCTTTATTTGCTGTTATCATTTTTGTATAATGTCACTTGCACTTGAGATAGCTGGTAATGAGACATCATCAGAATTATCGTACACCTGAACCTTGAGGGCCCCTGCAGGGATGGAAACCGCTTCATTTGCATTTCATCTGTTGTGCTGTTGTGCCTCCTTCTAATATGCCTAAGATCCTTGGATGAGAACTACTCCAATATGAGTCAACACCTCTGAATGCTTACATCTTAATATTTTTGGTGCTGTGATTTCCAAGCAGAGCATTTACTATCATCTGTGAATCTCCAATGCATATGATTTCTCTTTCATATACTCTTTCAGTATCTCTGTTGTCCCCCAAGTTGTTCCCGCTCTAATAAAGAAGACGAAAGCGAGGCATACATGGAGGAAGACTTCCCTTCGCCACTTTAGACCATTATTTGGATCTCAGGTCCAGAGGGGCACCCTCCTTTATAACTCTTCAAGATATATTCTGTTAAGCTCAGGCTTGATTTGCATAGAAAAGATACATTGTGAAACTTCAAACAAATGGAAAAGATATGATGTGGGTTTTTCTTTTAATAAGTGACCAGGACAAACTGCAAAATACTGTAAAGATACATAAGTTGATGTGGGTTTTTCTTTTAATAAGTGACCAGGACAAACTATGTCTACGCAAATACCGAGTATGATAACAAAAAACGACTGGCATCAAAATGCAAAAAAGAATCACAACACAGACTAACCGCATCATCAATCTCCCTTCGGCTCAAGGAGTTAACGGATCACTGGTGGGCCTAGCAGCACCATCCCCCATATCCTCGGTTGCCTGGGCAAGATACCCCGCCAACACATCTTCCAACGTGCGCATTCCATCCAAGATGGTCTGCTGGCCTCGCTTGATCGCTGCGGTGGCCTCTCTGATTTCCTTCACCATCTGGTCTCGAGCTTGAAGTTCTCTGGCCAGGGGGATTCTTACTGCCCAAAACGGATTAGCAGCGATCATTTGTCCCTGGTGGGACTCCAATTCCCTTAGGAGGGAAACCTCCATATGTGCTATCTGAGCCTCGATGGTTGCTGGGGTCTTTGCAAGGTACTGAGCTCCCCAGTTGAAGTCCAAATGGGGCAATCCTTCGTCACCCTTGTCCCTTGCTCCCCTAAGCGAACCCTCTCACCAGTCCTTCGTCGAGAGCCTCTCCTGCTACCCATGCGCCATTTGGGGGCCATGATACATAGAACAAGGGTGCCCTAGGTGAAAGAGATACCTCCTGCTAACTGAAGCCAACAATTGCGGTAATGCATAAAAAACCACATGACTACTGGTCCAGGAGAGCAAGCACTTATACAGTTTTGGGTCGGCATTGGGTATCTGTGCATCACCAACTTTAAATGATCGAACCCTTGCCCCAGATTGTCCATGGTACAAACACTCATTCCTTTGTACTCATTGATCTTATCTAGATCATCCCCTGCCCACATACCACATGCTTCAATTCTGCGAAGATCTAAGAGCTGCTTCGGCTTCGTCCTTTCCCACATGCTGTAGCCTGCATGGACACCATTCCCTTATTTAATGCTTCCATCTTTCCTCATTCGGGCATTAATCCCTTATGCTCGAAACGAGCCTTGACGAGATTGTTGTACCATCAGTTATGATATATGGGGCAATTGAACTCCAAACTTAGATCCTTGCCTCGTGTCGCAATTGCCATCCGTCCTTTTGCCCCCGCCTCCATTTGCCGTAATGATTCTACCAAGATATAAGTTGGTGAGGGATGACGGGTCATGTATGGAAGGAGCCCCTTGCCCTCGTCAGTGCGGCGTGCCATCCGTCCTTTTGTCCCCGCCTCCATTTGCCGTAATGATTCTACCAAGATATAAGTTGGTGAGGGATGACGGGTCATGTATGGAAGGAGCCCCTTGCCCTCGTCAGTGCGGCGTGGCTACTGTCCCAGTTGGCCTTTCTTCTCCGCCTATCGAGTCTCTTGCTAGTTGGCCTATGTCGGCGGGAGCGAGTTCCATACATTGTCGTCGCAATGCTTGGTCACAGGTGGGCGCCAGCGTGCCTGCATGGAAGGGGACACGCGCTCCCACCCCTTTGTTCGCCAGCACATCCGCCACCTTATTCCCTTGTCTTCGAACATGCATGAACTGGATGGCAGGGGTGGTGGCTAGCAAACGTTGAAGCGCAAGCAACCTGCTCTCCCACTTCCAATTCTGAGAGACTTTGGAAATGGTCGATCCCTGCTGGATTCGTCCTGCCATGGAGATTATGAGCATGGAGTCCCCCTCCACCAACAGTGGTATCCATAGCTGCTGTAATGCCCACCTCAGGCCACTAACCAAGCCTTCCAATTCAACAACATTGTTTCGTGGTTTCTCCAAGGTCTCCTAGAAGACACCAAGCACACTGCCTTTAGCATTACGAATGGCCTCGCCATATCCAGTCGGGCCTAGATTCCCTTTCGTCGCCCCATCAAAGTTGAGTTTGAAGGTGCCCATCGTTGGGCATTACCGGGAGTCAGGACTCCGTGGGGGGGCGACCAGAGCGCGCGAATTGCCAATGCTCACAGGTAAACTAAAAATACCCCAGTCATTCAATATTTGCCTCTCTGCATTGATCGCTTTGATTGCTTCAGACTGTCATTGAGTGAGAGTGAGCGTTTCCTTCAAGTGAAGTTCAATTAGCAGCCAAACTGCCTCTGTTGTCCTGTTCTTTTCCTCAAAAATTCGTTGGTTTCTCTCCTTCCATATGTCCCACACCACAAACCCTAGGAATAATTCCCACATTCTGTTAAGAAGCTCGTTTGTAAAGGCCTGAGATGGCCACGTGGCCAGGGTAAGATCTAGGCGTCCCCTAACCTTGGCGTTCTTTCTGAACATCTCCTCTCCCATATCCCAGAGGGAGGATACAATTAGGCAACTGTCCAGCAGGTGATCAATGGTTTCGGCCTCCTTATAACATAGACAACATCGGGAGGGACCGATCATACCTCTTTTCAAAAGATTTTCCTAGGTTAGGATGCGCCGACATAGTAATAGCCAGTTGAAGGTTGCAATTTTGGGCCATAGGTTCCCCTTCCATACCTTGCTCCATTTTTCCTCCTTCGGCAGTCTGTGTGTTTCCGTAAGCAATCCCACCGCCTCTACTATACTAAAATAACCCGTATTGGAGTACCCCGAGCGGACTTTGTCCGGCCCGTCCACCTTGGGAATTCTTCGAGCACATAGTTCCTCGTAAAAATTGTCCAGGTTCTCTTTGGGGACACATGATTACCACCAGGGCTTGGGCTTCCACACCCGGAATCGCATGTCTTCCTGTGTGGGCTCCCAAAAGTCTTTCACCCGCTCCAGATGACTGCTCTAAATATACAGAGTTAGGTCTTGTATATCTTCTCTATCAACTAGGCGGGGTAATTGTTGCCATGCATCCCGCAAAAAGGAGGCTGACTCGCCATCTCGTATCTCCTAGAAACTGTGCCTTTAAATTAATCCCTTGTTCAGTTGCTTCGCTTTCCAAATATGAGAGCCCAATATGTCGTCCTTGAACCTGATGAGATTTTGCTTAGGCCAGTGTGGGGCATACTTGTGGTGCCATAACACTGCCCAAGGCTCCTCGGTGTGGGTGATCCTCTGCCACCAATTTTTGGCTCCCATGACCTTGTTGACACTTACCGGGTCACGCAGTCCTAGACCCCCTGCTTCCTTTGGTGTACACAGGGTATCCCATTCGACTAGGGCCCATTTTTGGTTCTCTTGAGATCCACCCCACAGAAATTTCCTCTATATGTTTTGGATTTGCTTAAGTACTGATTTTGAAGCAGCGAAAACTGAGAAAAGGTAGAGGGACATTGCTTGCAACACCGACTTTACCAGAATGAGACGACTTGGGAAATTGAGGGCTCTGAATGTCCATTGCACGAGCTTGCGCTTGAGTTTGTCGAGAAGATCCTTCCATGAAATTTGGTGAATAGTAGATTTAGCCAAAGGAGCGCCTAGATACTTGGATGGGAGGTGACCTTCCGAGAATTCCAGAATACGAAGAATATTCCTACTCGTGACTTTCGGAGTGTTGAAAAAATAGACTTGGGATGAAGAATATTCCTACTCGTGACTTTCAGAGTGTTGAAAAAATAGACCTGGGATTTGTCTTTGTTGATCTCCAACCCACTAGCTTCCAGAAAGGTGTCTAAACCAATGTTACAAATATCGTGTCAGAGAATATATTGCCGAGGGTCCAAAAAGAAATTATCGGATTTATTGGCGAAAATGTCGGCAAATATATGCAATATATCGACAAAATAAAAAATATTAAAAAACACAAAAATGCAAAAAATCACAATATATTCGAAAAAATCGTCAAATATTGCGATATAATCTAAAAAATCAACAAATATCGCGATAATATCAACAAAAATCGCCAAAAAATTGGGGCGATATATTGCTGATATATCGCCAGTGAGTTAACATCACGATATATTGCGATGTTGCCGATATATCGGTGATGTTGCTGATATATTGACGATGTTTGTAACACTGGTCTAAACCCTTTTTGATACCTCTGGCTTCCTGGACCAAGCAGGGGCCTGATAACATGTTATCATCAACAAATTGTTGATGGGTTTAAGGGTCCATCCCATCACTGAGGGCAAGACCCCGAATTTGATTTCTTCGTTGCATAGCTTTGACCATTCGACTAAGTCCTTCAGCAATAATAATGAACAAAAAGGGCGATAAGGGGTCCCCTTGACGAATCCCCCTCGAGGTCGAGAATGGCTGTGACAGAGTTCCATTAACCAAGATCGAGAAGAAAGCCGAAGAGACAAGGCTCATCACCCATTTGATCTATTGCTCATTAAAACCAAAGGTCCTTACTATTGCAGCTAAGAAGGTCCATTTGAGTTTATAGTAAGCTTTAGATAAGTCAAGTTTAAGTAGCATACCTGGAATCTTGTCTGTCGTCAGAGAATGGATAGTTTTGTGAACCAGAATGGAATTTGTCGTCCTTCTACAAATCCAGCTTGCTCGGGGGAGATTAGTATAGGTAAGAGGGGTCGCAACCGATTTGCTATTACCTTGGTTATGATTTTGTAGATGACATTGCAGAGGGCGATCGGTCTGAATTTACCAGGATCTTCCGTGCTCGTTTCTTTTGGAATTAGCGTAAGGAAAGTAGCATTGAAGGCTTTCAGAATGCTCCCCGTTCTCCTTGAGTTCTCTACCAACTCCAACACTTCATCATCAGCCAATCCTAGCAAGAGGAAGAAATTCGTGGTGAACATGTCTGGAGGAAGAAATTCGTGGTGAACATGTCTGGTCCTGGGGCTTTATCCACTGCCATTTGCTTAACCTCTGCCTCCAATTCATCCATGTCGATTGGTTTCATTAACATACTGTTGTGATCGGGCCGTAATCACCTTAGGGATGTGGTTCAACACCTGTTCCTGTGCCTCTTGACGATTGATATCAGGTTCCTCTAGGAGGTCGACATAGAACCCATTCAAGGTTTGCTCTAGTTCTATTTAAGTTTCGACATAAGTTCTGTTGTCACATATATAGTAGTTGGGCTACTTTTGTTCCTGAGCAGTTCTTTGAGCCAACCCTTTACCATGAGATCAACAGAGGATGAGCCATCAGTTGATGATTTCCCACTTTCAGCAAATCCAGAGCATCCAGATTGACCAATTCTATGCCATGACTGAGCCTCATGACCCCAGGTTCGATGACTAAGTTAAGCATTTTTCTTTCATGACCCAGAGCAGAGATTGTTATAGTGCCTATGTGTAGCAGCAACAGTTTTTCCAGTGATCTTCAGATTGTTTTAAGATCCAGTGCAGGTATATGACCCAGGTGATATTATGGTTTGTGCATATGGATTTTGATGTTGCTTCGTTACTTATTTTAACTGTGAGACTTGGTTGATTTTGATTATATGTTGGCAATACTTTATCTTGGTTTAATTGGAATCTAAAGTATAAATGATTTAGTGGTTTTGATCGAGAGATTCTTTTGTATATTCATTGGCCTTGCCCTACTCCTAGTATGGATTTAGTCTTTTTCCTTCAGGGACATAGCTTGCTAGTCTTGGCATCATTTCCACTGTCTCCATCCATCCGTTGCTTTCCCCTGTTCATTTTCTATCCTTGACTTGTAACTTGACTAGTAACATCTAGGATTTCCCCTAACTTCACCTCTATGTTGGAATAGGTCTCCATGTATAAGCTGTGTCTCGGTTTTAGTTTATGTGATGTTTATCACAGGGAATGTCTACCTCTAGGTCTTGAACACAAGTAGTCCTACCAAAGAAAGTGTCTTTAGACACTAAAGCACCAGAGCTTAAAGTTATTCTAAATGGATGCCATGACAACAAAATAAAAGTGTCTATAGACTCTACTGGAAATAAAAAAATAAAACTAGCCAGTTGCCAAGAGATGAGCACTCATCCATTGTATGGTGTAAGGCTCATTTATCCCCACAGGGTATTAGGGTGAGGCAAGCCCCTCAAAGCTGAGCCTTAGTCATTTTGTGGAAGCCTAGAAGGATTTCCAGGGCATCTGCTCTTGGAGGCTGGCAAGTTATCAATGAAAAATAAAGTTGATAGCTAGAGGATGAGTATTCATTCTTTGTATAATGTACGGCTCATTTTCCCCCACAGGGCAACAGGGAGAGACTGGCCCAAGAAGGTCATGTCTTTGTCATTATTTGGAAGCTCAGAAGGATTACTAGGGCACCTTCCTTTAGAGGTCAACTAGTGAAATAAATGCTGAGCAGATAAAATTTTAAAAAGGTTGCTTGTCTATCGTCTAGTGGAGCTTTCTCATCATTCCACCCATTTGTGAGATATTGCCATGCCCTATTGTTCACCTAGTCCAACTTATGTGTTTTGTGGATCCCCTTGTCCTTTAGCCCAGATGCTTACAATGTTGAGTCATCAAGTCATCCCTTGGCCTTACCTCTTGTTTGTGATCCCTTCACCCTTGACTAGCAAAAGGGCTAAATCTATAAATGAGTATACACTGGAGGTTCTGGTTTTGAAGCAACTAATCATTTTGATTTGGATTATTATATATGTATTGTGCTTATACTTGCCAACAAAATCTAATCATACTTGAGTGTCATTGCTAGCATAGATAATTGAGCATGCAGGTCCATTTGTACTTTGCAGGTGTTGCCCCCTAATTCACACTTTAAGGTGCAGGAAAGTCACAACCTGCTATGTGTGTCCTCGGGGGCAAGTGAGAGCTGGGGACCACTGTCACCACAGTCCACAACTC
>LPNX010122232.1:450109-475273 GCA_001517045.1 Pseudotsuga menziesii
TTTAAACTTAGGGCTAGTCATTTAAGTGAAGGTTTTATCAACCAATATACTGCTGAAGTCCTGATCCATCTACTGAATCCTACTATAGATCTAGAGTTCCTGAACACCTTACACCTTACATACCTCAAAGTTTGTTTTGATCTGATCTGGTGTATAGGTCTGATCTCTCCTATCGGGAGCAGATCTGGGTCTTCCCCATTGTTGTCTTGGACTCGGACAACATAAAGCGAAGGCTGCCTTGATTGGCGTGAAAACCATCTCTTTGGGAGTCTAGGCAATCTGGGTTCCACCGCCTTAGTTGCTTGACCCTCTACCATCCATCCTGGATTCATCATACATAGGCAACTTCAAGGTTGGTGATAACAAGTATCACTGCATGACTCACAAGGGTCCACCTAGAACTTAGGATTTCATACCGAATCACCATCATAGTTCACAAGTGTCCACATCAAATTTCTCACCCACAAATGTTTACCTAAAACTCAGGTGTTCCCAGAATCACCGTTATGGTTCATAGGTGTAGAATCACTTGTCCACGGATGTGTACCTGTTAGTTTTTCTAGATCTTATTAGCTTAATTAAGATCTTTGTCTAAAAGAATAAGAAGTACAGCTAGTGCATAAGATACAACAGATACACAAGACACAAAGATTTTAACCGTGGAAACCATAAAGGAGAAAACCCCGCAAACTTCCTCAAAATAGTACAGTCACAAAGACTGTGTCATAAGATGATCAATCCCAGTAATAAGAAGTATTCAGCAGCTATCCATCTCTCCTCCCTTGTCTCTCTCTCTCTCTATCTCTCTATCTCTCATGCGAACTTGAGTGAGTGTGAGGTGTATATAAATGAGGGAGCGCACCTCCCTATTTATACTAATCAAGTGACTGACCTTTTACATGACTGGGCTGACCTGTTTCCCTAATAGGGCCGACTTCTCCTATAGAGACTCCAAATACACATTACATGATGTTACACTGAGGACTATTGCCCCGACTTACAATCGAGGTTGTACCTCAAGGTTTAGACACAATAAAGACATCCCGCAAGGAGGCAAACACATCTCCAATGGAGGTACAACAACATACAATGATAATATACATCTGAATATCTTTTGAAGTTACAAATACATCAACACTCCCTCTTAACTAGGGAGGTATTCTCTCTCTTCCACAGTCATCAACACATCTAGTCAAGTCTTCATCGCGGAGTCATAGAGTCATCATCATAGCTGCTGCCATCATCATCTTCTTATCGATCATCAAATGGTAGTATCTGTCATCGGAAGTTTCTACAGAGATAGCCCTTTTTCATGCTGGGTGTAGGGTTGCTCCTCATCCAGGTCTTCATCACATCTTCAAGCAAGCCATCTGCAAGGGACTGTTAAGGACCTTCATTACATTGCCACGACAATAACCTGCGTCTTCTACCTTTATCTCGTCGTATCCAGATCATCTCTTTTGTCCTGCACAAAACAAAACAGAGCACACAGAGCATCCATGGTCAACCTGTGTTCTACCAATAGAGAATCACCTAGGTGCACCTCACATACTTCATGACCTATTCATCTCAACATGGGAACACACACATATATAGATATATATGTAAGGACTGATTACGACCAAACAACCTGCTACATCAGGACTTTTACGTTCTAGGTCAACCTCAAGGACTAATTACATCTGAACAACCTGCGTCCAGGATCTTTGTAATATCCCAAATACTGATATTTTCTATTTCTATGCAAAGTTACTGAAATAGCCGGGCATGCAAACTGCCATGCAAAAATTCCCTATTTTATAGCTGAAATTAGGGTTAGGGTTTGCAGTATAGAATGTAACACTTACCACTGATAAACTGGCTGAAATGCTCCTGAGAGAATATGCATGAATCAAGAGCCGATTTGGAGATGAACTAGTACCTTCTGCCTCCGGTGATACCCCAGCAGCACGAACCCAAAATCAGCTAAAGGTGACGTTTTCAGTGAAGGAGGTGTCCGTTGAAGCTGAGAATTTGTACGAGTGGTAGTCTTCCCGTGCCGGAGAGGATGCCTGACACATGCAGAAGTTCTGAGGTCTCTAGGCAGGCTAGCGAATTGATCTGGAGGTTTAGCTGCTCACGGCCCCCAGATCCCAAAATTGTTAATAACTGCTCTGGATGAGCAAGACCGGATCTGATAATCACCGGGTACTAGAGTATGATACCGATGATGAGAATGGTGCCTGGGTTCTGAAGGTAAACTGAGATCTGAAGACCCAGCGAATGATTTGGGTTTTTCCAGCTAAAAACCCCCTTACAGCTGCACACATGCCCCTGCAAACAATCTCTAATGGATACGGGATAATTGTAAAGGAATGAATAAATTGAAGAGCGGATGGTGAACCTGGATGGTTTACCCTGGATGAGACTAGGGCAGATATCTCACTGCCAAAACCCCATTAGCTGAAGACGTTGTCTTCAACCCCAACTGTCGTGGCCACACACTGTGGTGCTGCTCAAGAGCTCCAAAATCATATAATAATCCAAAGTATCTCTTTAGGCTCATAACCCTTCTTAAATAGATCTCCATATGCTTTTAGGGTTTGCATGTCACTTTTAAGGTTTATGCTTCACTTTTGCATGCATGCAATTCTAATTTGGTATTGACTTTAATACTAACTAAACAAGGCTTGCATGCTTTGCATGCTTTAGGATATGAACTCTGATGGCCTTCTTTCTACACTGATGACTTAATAATACTAAATTGATGTACCTTTCTACTCCTAGTGCTATCAGTCCTCAGTTATTCCCTTTTCTTTAAGACCCGCTTGAACCTATGGGAATAAGATAGGTTAACGGGTGTTCTCAGGGTGGTTTAGTTGGAAGGGAACATTACAGTCCTCCCCTCTCGAAATTGCTTGTCCTCAAGCTCTCTCCGACCAATATACCAAATCATTTGTCCCTGTCTCTTCTTGTCCATTTTTATCAACCAGTTTATTCCGTTGCTGGGTAGCCCTTCTTTTCCTTTGAATTGGTGTTTCTTTTAACCCCTGCTCTGTATTCCCTCCTTGTATCTTCTGGATACCTGTGAGGATCGAACATGCTAGTTTTGGCTCCTTGTCAAAATCCCCTAGGGCTCATCTTACCTTTGTCTGGAGGTCTACCCAGAAAGCCCTTTGCACACCAATGTTCCTTCCCTGACTTCTTATGTGTTGGAGATGGCCATTTCCTTGTGCGAGTCTTGTCCTCGTGCCTAAATATGGTGGTCATCCCCTTTGCTGTGGCTGACCCTAAAGCTTCATTAGGCATTCCCCTTAGGACTACCCTCTTCCCATCTGGTGCCAGGAACTCCATCTCTAATGTTTGGTAGTTGGTTGAGAATTTTCCCAATTGAGTATAGCCATTGTACTCCCAAAACGATGCTCGTGCCTGGCACATCTACCACATGAAAGTAGTCCACCAATGTATAATTCCCAAGCTGTGCCTGTAACTGAGGTATCCTCTGCGTGCATTTCATCTTGTGATTGCCAGCCATGACAATGGTAAAGCCCTCAAAGTCCTTAGTGGGAAATCTTTTCCTCTCTACACAAGAGGCATCTATAAAGTTGTGGGTGGCCCCACCATCAATCAAAGCAATGGCACGCTGTCCCTGGATACTTCCCTTGATCCTGATAGTATGGAAGATGGGGACTCCTATGAAGGTAGCAATAGTGGCTCTTTGTGGCAATTGTTCCAATTCTGTATTGTGTAGTTCTCCATCCGATTTCTGCTCCAACTCGTCTTCCTCACTGCTATCTGGAAGTACCTCAATGAGGTGTACTTTCCCTTTACCCATACATCTGTGGCCTAGTACCCAAGGTTCTTTGCAAGCAAAACATAATTTCTTCCTTCTCAAGTCTCGTCATGTGTCCTCGTTCAACCATTCCCTCTGTGGGATTATCCTTTCCCTATTTTCTGGAAGATTGGTAGGTTTTTCCTTGTTTTTTGGGAGACTGGTAGTTTTTTGTGGCTGCTTGTTCTTTGGTACAAAATCTTGTAGGTCCAGAGTCGTGCTGATAGCATCTTGCAAAGTAATTGGCCTGTAGGCCTTCACCCATCCGCGGAGTGGCTCGGATAGTGCCTCCGTAAATAGCATAATCAACCGACTCTCTAATATGTTAGATACCATAACTGAAACTCTCTAGAATTCGGATTTAAATGTCTCGTCACTGCCTGTCTACCAGAGCTGCACAAGATCCATGAAATGAATCTCTAGGTCCTTCTTATCAAAGCGCTCCATGAGCCTTTGAGTGAAGTCACTGTAGGAAGTAATAGTGTTGTGACCCAATGTCACCAGTCCGTGCTACCACCACTTGTGTGCTTCCCCATCTAAATGTATATTAGCAAACTTGATTACATCTGTCTCTGTCATTGGTTTAAGTTGGAAGTAGGTGTCTAACTTTTGTACCCAAATCCTGGCTGAACAACTGGATGTCCCATCAAAGTTGGGGATAATCAGTCTCCCTAATGTGCGTTGCAACTCAAAATTTTGATTGAATGCTCTATTGAACCCCCTTGGCATGTTCCTGCTTTTCATGTTGCAAAAATCTGAGAAAGTCATGGCTGAGTGGAATTCATCTCCCAAGTCCCTGTATTCCTGTAAATAAGCCCCAAAGGGTTCACTAGGCTCTACCCGCATGACTGGACCTCCTACTGCATCTGCCAAGAAGTGAGGCATAGTAGGCATGTTGGAAGGTCTGGTATATATGTGGGGTGTATTCTGTATATTGGTGTATGCAACCTTCCCACTGTTGCTTGTAGACCCTCTATCTACCGGTGAAGGAGGTGTATTGTTGTTACCTGGTTTTGGTTTCGCTGATAATCTGTTGATTGCATTAAGTACATCTTTTTGCCCTTTCGCTAAGTCTTGCAATGCAGATACTAGGTTGTGAAACTCCATCATGTCCTCATCTTCTCCCGTTCCTTTTCCTCTGTCAAAGTGTATACCTGTTGGGTCCATGTCTGAGTTGGTATCTTCTAGTTGGATATCCTCAAAGTCCTCCGTATACCTACTCCTTCTTTTCCTATAGGTTACAAAAGTGTCATCTTCTGTATTCATCTACTTCTCATGTTCAAGCCCACAGCTGGCAAGGAACATGCTCTGATACCGCTGTAATATCCCAAATACTGATATTTTCTATTTCTATGCAAAGTTACTGAAATAGCTGGGCATGCAAACTGCCATGCAAAAATTCCCTATTTTATAGCTGAAATTAGGGTTAGGGTTTGCAGGATAGAATGTAACACTTACCACTGATAAGCTGGTTGAAATGCTCCTGAGAAAATATGCATGCATCAAGAGCCGATTTAGAGATGAACTGGTACCTTCTGCCTCCGGTGATACCCCAGTAGCACGAACCCAAAATCAGCTAAGGGTGACGTTTTCAGTGAAGGAGGTGTCCGTTGAAGCTAAGAATTTGCAAGAGTGGTAGTCTTCCCATGCCGAAGAGGATGCCTGACACATGCGGAAGTTCTGAGGTCTCTAGGCAGGCTAGCGAATTGATCTAGAGGTTTAGCTGCTCACGCCCCCCTGATCTCGAAACTGCTGATAACTACTCTGGATGAGCAAGACTGGATCTGATAATCACTGGGTACTGGGGTATGATACCGATGATGAGAATGGTGCCTGGGTTCCGAAGGTAAACTGAGATCTGAAGACCCAGTAAATGATTTGGGGTTTTCCAGCTAAAAACCCCCTTACGGCTGCACACGTGCCCCTCCAAACAATCTCTGATGGATACTGGATAACTGTAAAGGAATGAATAAATTGAAGAGCGGATGGTGAACCTGGATGGTTTACACTGGATGAGACTAGGGCAGATATCTCATGTCGAAACCCCGTTAGCTGAAGACGTCGTCTTCAACCCCAACTGTTGTGGCCGCACGTTGTGCTGCTGCTCAAGAGCTCCAAAATCATATAATAATCCAAAGTATCTCTTTAGGCTCATAACCCTTCTTAAATAGATCTTCATATGCTTTTAGGGTTTACATGTCACTTTTAGGGTTTATGCTTCACTTTTGCATGCATGTAATTCTAATTTGGTGTTGACTTTAATACTAACTAAACAAGGCCTGCATGCTTTAGGATATGAACTCTGATGGCTTTCTTTCTATACTGATAACTTAATAATACTGAATTGATGTACCTTTCTGCTCCTAGTACTATCAATCCTCAGTTATTCCCTTTTCTTTAAGACCCGCTTGAACCTATGAGAATAAGATAAGTTAACGGGTGTTCTCAGGGTGGTTTAATTGAAAGGGGACATTACAATCTTTTCCATTCAAATAACCTTCAGGGCGTATTACATCCGAGTAGCCTACATACTACGCCAGGACTTCTTTTACACTCTGACAACCCACAGGACTTATTACATTCGAGTAACCTGTGTACCACGCCAGGGCTCATATTTACACTCGAATAACCTATCTCAGGACTGATTAAGTCCAAGAATAACCTGCAAGCTTCGCTAGGACTGATTACATCCGAGGACAACCTGCAGGACAGATTACGTTCGAGCATCCTGCTTCACCAGGATTATTCCTGCTCAGACAACCTATCTCATTTCCCATGTGAGATATTATGCATCTGCCATTTCTAGCATAGAATCATGTCAAGACTTATTACATCCAAGGATAACATACAGGACTGATTACGTCTGAGCAACCTACAATCTTTGCCAGGATGTTACGCTCAGACAACCTGTCTCTCTAGCTATGCTAGAACACATCACTCCCTCTTTCGAGAGGTGTCATTCTGGATCACACCAAGTCTTTCTCTGAAGTACTCGAACTTCACTCTGGCTACAGGCTTGGTCAACACATCGGCTATTTACTCGTCTGTTGCCACATACTGGAGTTTCACTGCTCCTCTCTGCACCATATCCCTGATATAGTGGAACTTGATCTCGATGTGCTTCAACTTGTCATGGAACACAGGGTTTTTCGACAGCTTCACGCAACTTTGATTATCGCAGAAGATACAAGTCACATCCAACTGGAGATCAAACAAGTTAGACAGTAGCTTTCGAAGCCACACTGCCTTACAACTAGTCGAGCAAGCAGCAACATACTCTGCCTCGGTTGTACTCAGATCCACGAATGATTGTTTTCTGCTGAACCATGCCAAATCCCAAACTGAAGCAGCAACCTGAGGTGCTCTTCCTGTCAGTGGCGCTACCTGGCCAATTTGAATCAACATAACCGTGTAGGTTAATCTTTTGATTCACATCATATTTGAGCCCATAATCCATTGTACCTTTTAGGTACCTCAGTACATGATTTGCAGCTATCAAGTGAACATGTCTCGGATCCGTCAAGAACTGGCTCAGGGTATTCACCGCAAAGCAGATGTCTGGCCTCATATTCGTCAGGTACATCAATGAGCCAATCATCTGACGATACATTGTGGCATCAACCATCTCGGATGAAGCATCACTCAGAAGCTTCAAGTTAGATGTCATAGGTGTGGCTATTGCCTTGCAGTCCAACATTCTGAATCTCTTCAGAATCTCCACTGCATACTTTCCTTGACCAAGGAAGATCCCATCTGCACTCTGCCACACCTCCATGCCTAAGTAGTGCATCATACCTAGATCTTTAATCTCAAACTCTATAGCAAGTCTCCTCCTTGCATCTTTAATGAGTTAATCTTTGCCTGTCAAAAACAAGTCATCAACATATAGCAGGAGCATCTGTAGACACTGAGAGGGGGGGTGAATCAGTGTGCAGCCAATTTCAACCTTTTCATAGTTTATTAGGGTTAGCTACCAATTCATCAATTCATTACTCTATCATAAACATCTTCCAGATCATCATTCATAAATCAAAAGCAGTTAAACCATCAAGAGTCATAACACAGAAGAACACCACATCATATGAATTTGTAATCTTTTTATATTATTTGGGTCCGGCTACAACCGTTAGGCGAAATCAGCACCTACTGATAAATAGAGCACCTACTCTTAATCCAGGACCCTGCCTGGTTTTCTTAGACCCTGCTAAGAAGTGTTTGAGGTATCCTAACCTCAGAAGCAAGACAAGCTTGCTTTTACATTAAGGCTTACTGTCATCATACACAAGACAACTCTGTCATATCATCAACACTGCTTGTCACCTAAATCCACATTCCAACTCAACCAACTGCTGCAAATCATCTCTGCTCATCATATAAATTCTGCTGTAACACTAACAACACTGCTGGCCATTCATTCTTCACTTCATCACCATCGTGTTAAGGATGTACTGCTGTAGGATGCACTGCTGTAGGTGTATTATGGATGCACTGCTGTACTACTGCTTGTACACTACTATACACACCCTCAGACTTCATTAGTCATGCAGACCCAGTGAATTCTGAACTTGTGCATACCATGCTTGTCAAGTTCAGCACAGTCAAGCATGCAGCTTTGTGACTGTCAAGCATCAACTCAGATTAGGGCTGTCATCATACACCATCAATCTCTAATACTGTTCCATCAATTTTCAATAGAAAATAAAGACTTCAGACTGTTTGTAAATATCAAACTCAGACTGGGCATTATCATCACAGTCTTCACTTGGCCATCAAAACCAGGACCATGCACAAATGCTGAGAAACTTGGACTGTCCAAACACCATAGAAGATTCAGGACTGTCACTTAGCAACAAAAGAACATCAGAATCAACTCACCAATAATGTAACCTCTATCTGTTGAGATCAATGGATCTGAGGCCGTCTCAGGTATGTACAAGCTCAGAGGTTTGATCTCATCTCTTCAGCAATCTGCTCATGCTATCAAATGTCTGCACAAGAGAAACACTCCAAGAAATGTAGCAGTTTCAACACCCCAATGTGCTGGTGTGAGAAGAATAGAGCTTACTGGTTCTCAGTCTTAAATTCTTAAATTGTAAGCACCCCGTTTACCAGCTTTATCATGATTTGCAAGTGTACGCAGAACATCAATTTCAATCACTGCTGCAGCCCGATATTTTGGTACATTTCGCACAACCTTAATGGCTACATATTCTTTCTTTTCTTGATCCCAACACTCCAAAACTTGCCCAAAGGTCCCTGGCAATATATAGTGGATTAACAGCCTTCTCTGAGATCAGGAAATAATATACAGTGCACTGGTACAGAGTCCTGTAGATGATTGTTTGTTGGAGTACGATGGCCCTTCCTTCCCTGATCTCTGAGTAACAAGAAATACCTCCCAAAATCAGCTCCACGTGACATGAACACGCCCAGCAGGAGAAGGGTATCCACCGAGTAAATATACAGAATTCTTTAATCAGCAAGAGGAGACAGGAAGGCCCACGATTTCAATGAGATCTGGACAAGCAAATAACTGATTGAAAAGACCACTATTTATGTAGCAGCTTTGCTGTAGCAAATGGTAGAGAGAGTTGAGTGTACACAGTTGATAGGCAGCGTCCTCCACAGTTTAAATATTCCTCAGTCCATCGATTTCATCTTTTCATAAAAAAAATTCAGACTGCCGTGAAAGCCCAAGCACGTCCAAAAAATGGACTGCCAGCGAAATTCTCCTCAGATAAAAATTAGGGACTGTTGTTCCTAAAAAAAATTCTTCACAGCTCCAAAAAGGTTTCCACGCAGAGATTTTTCTGCTCCACAAAAATGCCGTGTCTACTTCATCAATTCGCAGAGTTCTCCCCATCAAAACCCCGCAACTCAAGGTGAAATCGTGGGGGGTATTTATATTAGATTTCAACAAAAAAAATGGAGCCGACCACCTCTTCCTTTTTTTTATTTTATTTATGAAGCCGACTAGTAGTTTTCCACCAATTATGGAGCCGACTTCATATTTATTCTCTTTGAGCCGACCTCTAATTTTTATTATTATTATTGGGCCGACATTACATAACCATTTTCTCAAAACGCCAAAATTCTTCATCATTACGAGCAGCCAGGCGATTTATTTCTCTTTCACTAGGCACATCTGTTCCTAAAGAGTAAGAACCCCTGCGCATGATCTCCTCAAGCATCTCTCGTCTATCTTGAGCTGTGGAGGTGTTGTTGAAAAGGCCAGCCTGGATAACCTTATCATCGATCCCTCTTTTCTGTTTTGCACGTTCAAGGATCTCTTCCTCAATAGAACCAACACTGACCAAAACAAAAACACGAACCTCCTTCTTTTGACCGATTCGATGTGCACGATCCTCTGCCTGCTGATCCATTTGGGGATTCCAATCACTATCAAATAATATCACAGTATCAGCAGTCTGTAAGTTGAGACCAAACCCACCAGCTCGGGTACTCAAAAGAAACATGAAGTATGGAGAAGCTGGCTCCTTAAACTTCTGAAGTAAAACCCCTCGTTCTTCTGTTTTAGTAGTTCCATCTAACCTCATAAACTTAAATCCATATAAATTCAAGTAAATTTCTCGGATATCCATAAGACGAGTCATTTGAAAAAAAAACAGCACCCTATGCCCTGCCCTTTGCAGCTTGGGTAGCAAGCGATCGAGCAGTTCGAATTTCCCTGATGCCCGAACAATTTCTTCTTTTCTACGCATATCATACTCCCCCCAAAAAAACAAGTATGGATGATTACAGCATTTCCTGAGTTGCATAGATAAATTCAATAGACTCTTGGATTTACCAGAACCTTGTTCATCTTCTCCTCATTGAGGTAATTGGGTCTCCATTCACAATCTATTCCAACGATATTAGCATTAGAAAAATGGCGTGAAGCTTCAGCCAAGCCAGCAATTGTTTCAACCCAAATAACATTTTCTTCTGAAACAAAGTCTTGCAACCGCAAATACATAGGGGGAACTCCATTAACTGAACTAAGTCATGGCGAGAACAGAGATCAGCTGCCTTTTCTGCATCACCAATTTCTTGTGCCAAGTCAACCTTGCCTTCACAATTTCTTCAAGGTTCTAAAAGCTTCCTCAACGTCTACTAGACCTTCAAGACCATCTCTAGGGGTTTTCAGCATGATCAGCTGGGTGGTGGCATCAATGACATCATGAACATGTTGGCATCAATGACAATTTCATCAACAGCATCATTGATATTTTGTCTTTAACCTTGAAGTAAAGGTTGGAATCTGTTTTACTCTTGGTAAAGCCTAGGCTCATCAAGAAGCTATCCATTCTATTGGACCATGTCCTTGGTGCTTGTTTCAATCCATACAAATCCTTCTTCCATTTGCACACATGGGTCTTCCTGTCATGTGTCTCGAATCCCAGTGGTTGTTCCACTTACAGTTCCTCCTTGACTACACCATTCAAGAAAGCTGCCTTGACATCCATCTGGTGTATTTTCCATTTCATAATTGCTACCAATGCAAGTATGGTACTAATGGAAGTGTACCTCGCCACAGGTGCAAATGTCTCTTCGTAGTCTATGCCTTCTTTCTGTGAGAAGCATCGTGTTACGAACCTTGCCTTGTATTTCTCGATGCTCCCATCTGCAACATGCTTGATCTTGTAGATCCACTTCGAAGTCATGACAAACTTCTTTTTCGGTCTCAGAACTATCTCCCAGACATCATTCTTCATGATCGACTGATACTCCTCAATCATAGTATCATTCCATTCTTTCTTTTCTTCGTAAGTGGAAGGTTCTTTGTCAATGATGTCACATAGCAGGGCCACATAGCTATTGTAGGGCTTTGCCCTTTTTCTCTCTCTATGTATTCCTTCTGGAGCACCATACTTTTCTGCTTCTCGTATGAGCTCTCGTGCCCATGCTGATTTTCTCTTGTGGGAGCCCTTCTCAAGGATTGTCTCTACCGGCTTTTGTGGTTCTTCCATGTCATGATCTTCATAGTCTTCTGGAATTGCTTCTCCAATTTTCATATCTCGGGCTCTCGTATCTTCAAGTTCCTCGACCTCTTGAATAGGTGCCCTCCTGGATCTGAAGTATGTTGAGTCTTCATCAAAGGTTAGATCTTTACTGATGTCGATCTTCTTGAATCCTGGGAAGTATATTCGGTAGGCCTTTCATGTATCAATGTATCCTACGAATATACCCTTCTTCCCAGAAGGATCGAGCTTGGTCCTTTTCTCCTTTGGGATATGTATGTACACCGGGCAGCCAAATATTCTCAGATGGCTGACTTTTAGTTTCACTCTTGAGAAAGACTCTTTAGGAGTCTTCTTGTCAAGTACTCGATGAGGAGTACGGTTTTGTACATACATGGTTGTCCTTGCTGCCTCCGTCCTGTTGCCGCATAATACGCAATTTAGAACATGGAAAGTCTCCAACCATTGTATGCATCCTTGGGGGCAAGTCAGAGCTGGGGACCACTGTCACCACAGTCCACAACTCCTCCGTTTAGGCTTAATCCCAACAGAGCCAAGGGGGGTAGTCCCTAAGGAATGCTAAGTTCCTAGATTTATTAACAAATTAGTTAAAGGGATTAATTATTAAGGTTCATTAAATTATTAGACCAGTGCCTAGATAAAAAATGGAGTCGATATATTACAAGCTAAGATTAGCCACAGTTATCTAAGCAAGATCCACAAGATTATAATAACTTACAAAAGATACACCACTTTGCAATGCAACAGTTGAACTTTGTGATGTGAGACTTAAAATTTGTGGAACTGTCACCCTGAAAAGAAGGCAACTTATCTTCAGCCCTTTCTGGAACATCATGAGGGTAACCAACAACGTTAGAAAAATCACGTGGTTTATAAAAATCCATTATGAGGTTGGCTTGCTTGGATAAACAATAACTAAATAAATACTGGAAATTCCCCTCTTCTCCAAGAATTGTAAAGAGTCTACAAGGAGTAAGTTTGTTTAACTTCCTCTAAAAGCCTTTTCAGGATTTGAGAGGGAGCCAAGCAAACTAAAGGGCTCTAGGTAGAATACCTTACGATATAATTTTGAAATGGAGTCGCCACTTGGAGAACAAACAAATTTCTAATATGGGTAAGAAAATATTTTAAAATTATTTTCAAAATTTATTAACACTTAAAAGAATAAAGAATTAACGAATTAAGTTGATTGAAAAATTAATTATTAAGTCAGACCAAGGATAAATGACTTATCCCCGACAACGGCGCAAAAGATGTTGCCGCTTAGTACACACTTTAGAAGATGGAAAGTCTCCAACCACTGTGTGCGTCCTTGGGGGCAAGTGAGAGATGGGGACCACTGTCACCACAGTCCACAACTCCTCCGTTTAGGCTTAATCCCAACAGAGCCAAGGGGGGTAGTCCCTAAGGAATGCTAAGTTCCTAGATTTATTAACAAATTAGTTAAAGGGATTAATTATTAAGGTTTATTAAATTATTAGACCAGTGCCTTAGATAAAGAATGGAGTCGATATATTACAAGCTAAGATTAGCCACAGTTATCTAAGCAAAATCCACAAGATTATAATTACTTACAAAAGATACAGAATTGCTAAAGAAAGATATACAATATACACGTATAAAGCAAAGGCAAATGTATACACCACACCACAAGAAATTCACTTAATGCCTTAATACAAACCACAATGTAAATGCCAAGATGAGATATTCAGATATGCAAGATTTACAATTACTTAAACATTTAACACATGAGATTGCAAGAGCTGGAAATAAATACTTGAAATCAAAGTGAAATGCTGGAGTGAATCAATCCCTGTTGGAGTATCTTGTTGGTGAAACATTTTGCAATGTCTCTTGGTTGATTTTAATAGATTTTAAGGGGTTCCTTAAATATTCGATTAATGTCTTGGAACCAAGGGATGTGTCTACCCCGACCACATATCCTCTTAAACCAAAGATGGAGTGTTGTTGTGCTCAAAACAGTGGAAACCAGTCCACCTGTAGCTCGCAGATCAAACCCCCAGTGCCGAGGCGCTCATTAGGTGGGACGCGAACCCCGTGAGACCCCCCTCGGTCTCTCACCCCCCGTAGCTTCCAACGGTCACCAGTTTTTAATTGGTTCAGACAATATTATGGTGGATGCCTATTACTAAAACCTCTTCCACTCCCTGTCGTACCTCGTGAGTACTTCGCAGAGTGATAACCGAGTAGAGGATCAAGGGCCAGAGAAGTTTTGGTTTATTTTAGAGGGTTACTTTTAGATCTTGTTACTGTTGAGCATGCAAGGTTTATTTTAGGACGATCAACAGGGTCAACCAAGCGGTATCCCTTATGGGAGATGTTGGTACTTGAACCCCAGACTGAAAAAGTAAATGTGTGAAAGATTTGTAGCAGAAAGTAAGTTATCTAGTTAAACTAAGCCCCCAAATCCTTCTGCTTTTCATACCCTTTGGTCCAAGTTCCCTGAAGGGAGATAACGGAGGGAAGAGGATACACCAAAAGACTTGAGTTGTATCATTACCCTTATACAATTAAAACAAATGCTTATGCTTGAAATAGATAAAACTTTGAGAAAGTAAAGCAAGCTAATAAGCAAGTACTACTCTAACCTCATAACAATCCCCAAAGGGGAAGGTGGGTGAACTTGAAAAGTAAAAACTAAGCTAGATTAGATTGTCGCGTTATGTTATGCTATGTTATGATTTACAATGAAATAAAAACCAGCAACTAAACACCTACAGAAAATAGACTTTTCAAGCCTCAAAACACTATGAAAAATGAGGGAGAAATGTTAGAAATGGACCCTCTTTGAAGCGGGTACAAGAGGAGTGTTTTTTGATAATTTTTTGGCAGCACCTCCCCTTACTACCTATTAAAACCTATCAAAAACCAGCAAGCAAAAGCTTGCTGGAATTTACAGTAAACTCAGAAAAAACAATGTTATTAAAGGTAGTATAAAAATACAAATATTTACAGAAAATTTCAGATTTGAAAATTATTGAAAACAGAAAGTTTAGAGGGCTGAAAATGTAATTTCCAGCCACTTAAATTATGTAAAAACAATATATTTAAGCTACTATACTAATATATAATGAGTCAAGACCCTAAAACAAGGGTTTTATTCATTAACCAATGAATAGAACCAAGTTTTATTAGACCCATAACTCTATGAGCGAAAATGTAAACAGTAAAAGAAGTAGATTGATAAACACAAAAAGATTAGGAGCTTGGCTTTGGAGGCCCTCCTTCAAGCCTTTGGATCTGCAAGAAATGGGTGAGCAAGACTACATAATGCAAGCAAGGAGATGAGCAAAATAAATAGCTCTACAAAAACTTTTGGAGAGTTAAGTTAATCTACTCACAATGAAAAGCAAATAACCATTTACCATTCAATCCCTTTGCAAAGGGCATCTATGCTTAACAAAATGAAAGTAAATACTCACAAATGGAACGACAATATCTCAATGCTTGAAGAGGAAAGCCAACACACCATAGAAGAGATATCCTCCAAAAAAATTCTTCTATTATAGGCCCAACTAGGGAAAGATTCAATACAAAGATGAGCCAAGAATGACTTGAGAAAAATGCTAGAATAAAGAGAGAAGAGAAGAAAAGCAAAGAATTTGGCAGCATAACCATGCTACCAAGAACCTTCCTGCCAAAATGAGAGGAGAAGCCTCTTATTTATAGCTAAAAACCTAAAGAGAAGGCCCTTGGATGATGGCCAAGTGTCACCCATCCAAGAGGGGGCCTTTTGGAAGCTGCCAAGAGGGGGAGGGGCTCCATATTAAGATGGAAAAAACCCACATAAGGCAAAAAAAGGTCTCCACTTTTAAATAATTCATTTTTCCACCTTGAGTGGGCACCATTTGGGTTTATTTCTCCTTAACTTTAATAGAAATGAACTTTAAGAAAAATTAGAGCCCCTAACTTTGACTTTTGGCCCAAAAATAAGAATTTTGCATTTTTCACTCTAGGCAATTAAATTAATTAATCTTGGTTTTTGCCTGAGTGGGACCAAAAGTGGCCTAAAATCCTAACCACATGTCCAAATGACATGGGACTTGATCTTGTGGCTTAGGGGTTGATATGGCATTTCTTTTTTGCACTCATACCCCTATTACAAAATGCCAAGGACCAAGTGATGACCTTATTACATCAAAACTTTAATTAATTAACCCCTGACGATGAGGTTAAATTTTTTTTTTAAAAGTGACTAGACTCAACGAAAATCCGCAAGACTCTAGGATATGTCTAGTATGATCATGAATAACACTTTGAACCCTTAGCCACCCCATGGACTCGACTACTAGAACGCCTGTCACCACTTTGGAGGATTTTTTGAGTGAAAACCCAACCAATAAAAATCGTTAAAGAACAAAATTTATTGGAAGGGGAAAAACACTCGATGAGGGGACTTCCCTAATGATAAAGTCCATGACATGGCATCCATATCATATGATCCATACTTAGAGCATAAAATTACAATGATTATCCCACGCAAAGGAGCAGATATTTCGAGTACAAAGGGGCAAATTGCCCAACAAGGTGAAAAATCACAAGGATTTTTCCATGGAACAACTGAACAAGAATGTACATCTCCAATGTACATGAGGTTGCCACCTAGTTGAAATAGGTGGGAAACACGCCTAAAGGCGCAAAGGAAGATCCTGGTCATGCAACATTGCTTTTGTTGCTTCCATGATGGTTCGGTTTTTTCTTTCTGCAACCCCATTCTGCTAAGGATTGTATGGAGCGCTCAACTCCCTCTTAATCCCGGACTCTCTGCAGAGTTCCTTGAATTCTTCCGAGGTGAATTCTCCACCATTATCTGACCGTAGAGTCTTGATCTTCCTATCGGTTTGGTTCTTGACCAAGGCTTTATATTCCTTGAACTTACCGAAAACTTCATTTTTCCTTTCAAGAAATATATCCAACACTTATGTGAGAAATCATCTATAAAGGAAACATAGTACACATACCCGCTTAATGAGCTAGAAGACATGGGTCCACATACATCCGAGTGTACTATCTCCAGTATTCCTTTGGCCTTGCTCTCACTGCTGGGAAATGTCTTCTTTGCATTCTTTCCTTGTGCACATCCTTTGCAAATGCCTTCATGCTTTGCCTGGATCTCTGGCAGTCCAAAGACTGCTTTGCTTGCCATTGGTAGTGCTCTGTAGTGCACATGTGCAAGCCTTATGCACCATAGTTCGCTTGGTTCAATTGACTCATGAACTAGTGCTTGTTCAGGTTGTCCCTTTAGCTTGTACAAGCCTTTGTCTTCTTCTCCAATCACTGTTGCATCCTCTATTGTCTTCCCTCTAGGCCACATTAGATCTTGGACATCAACAAATGTAACTCTAATTCCCTTTGCATCTAGTGCAGAGATGGAGAGAAGATTCTTCTTCAATCTTGGAACATATAGCACATCCTTCATCTTTAAGGATTTCCAGGAGTCAAGCTTGTATGAAGCTTCTCCACTCCCTTTTATTGGGTATTGGTAATCATCCCCAAGTTTCACCTTTTGAGGTGACTCATGTTCAGACATATTAACGAATAATTCCTTGTATCCTGTCATGTGGTTAGATGCTCCACTATCCACAAGCCAATCATTACTTCCATGTCAGATAATGCCAGTAAGTCTTAAGATTAGCACATACTCTCCATCTTAATCATCATTCTCTCTTCTTCGACATTTTCTTTAACCGCTTCAATTTGTTCTTTGATTTGAGAAACCCTTGGGAAGTAAGACTGTATAGTCTCGGAGTTCTATATCTTCATATTCTTCAACTGGTTCCTCAAAGTCATCTTTCGGTTGATGTTCTTTCCTTCGAACATCTTTGTCAAAGCATCATACACTTCCTTTGTTGTCTTGAATGAAGACACATGGGGAATGAGGTGATCTTTAATAGAATCTGCAATGATTCTCTTGGCCTTAGCCATGCTTCTCTTATGAGAAGCCTTAGCCTCATCTCCTTCTGGTCCTAGAACCTCCTCAGTGATGTACTGATCCAAATCATTTTCTTCAAGGATCAAGGAGATTCTGTATTTCCATGCTCGAAAGTTATCAGCCCCTCCAAGCTTGTCCTCAACCTGAGTATGGTGAGTCATCGTTTCAAATGAGAACCTCAAATGGAAATAATAAAGATTTAAATCTTACCGATTTGAGGTGTCCGACATGGCTCTGAAGTTAGTTGACCTAGGGTTTGTTAGAGCAACCCTAATTTTCCAAACTTGGAGTTTGGGAATTATGTTTCAACAGAAAGATGCGCCTCCTTGAGGCGAGTTTCTCAGCAAGGTCACTTTCTGAAGACTAAGGTGGGAAGCCTCCGAAACTTGATGCCCTAGTTTCTCCCAACACTAGTGACAGGGTCAAAAATGAAACTTCAAATCTGAAACTGCTTCCACCAAAAGATGCGCCCTACTAGGGCGAGTTAGTCGAGCCCTCTTTTCTTGATGATCTCTGGAGAAAACACCTTGAACTAGGAAGCCCTAGTTTCTGCAACTGCATAGTGCCTTCTTTCAGAGAGGCTCTGATACCATGTTAGTTTTTCTAGATCTTATTAGCTTAATTAGGATCTTTGCCTGAAAGAATAAAAAGTACAGCTAGATGCATAAGATATAACAAATACTCAAGACAAAGATTTTCACCGAGGAAACCATAAAGGAGAAAACCCTGCAAACTTCCTCAGAATAGTACAGTCACAAAGATTGTGTCATAAGATGATCAATCCCAATAATAAGAAGTATTCAGCAGCTATCTATCTCTCCTCCCTTGTCTCTCTCTCTCTCATGCAAACTTGAGTGAGTGTGAGGTGTGTATAAATGAGGGAGGTTGCCTCCCTATTTATACTAATCAAGTGACTCACCTTTTACATGACTGTGCTGACTTCTCCTAGAGAGACTCCGAATACACATTACATGATGTCACACTGGGGACTATTGCCCCGACTTACAACGAAGATTGTACCTCAAGGTCTAGACACAATAAAGACATCCCGCAAGGAGGCAAACACATCTCCAATGGGGGTACAACAACATACAATGATAATATACGTCAAAATATCTTCCGAAGTTACAAATACATCAACAGTACCTAGAACTCAAGTGTACAGAATCACTATCACTGTTCATAGGTGTTCACATTAGGACTACATAGCTCTTCCGGTAGAGCCAGGCCTATTTCATGTTGGATATGAAGACCACGGGACTTTCACAGACCACATATGTCTTCCAGCAGAGCCAACCTTATTTCATGTTGGTTATGAAGACAACAGGGCTTTCTCAGACCACATACTAGTGTGCACCAATGTGCGCCAGCCTCCATCCTTTTCAGAATATCCGAGAGATATCCTCACTTTTTCTCAAAGTGATCAGGAGAATGCATGAATCATGCGCTGGCCTCTCCATCCCATCTCAAGATGTCCGATAGATTTGCTCACTTCTTTCAAAGTGATCGGGAGAATGCATTGGCCTCTCCATCCCATCTCAGGAGGTCCGAGAGATCTTATCACTCCTCGGAGTGATCAGGAGAATGCATGGTATAATCATCCTACCGTCTTAGCGAGGGATATAATCATGGCACCAATCTCCCCACTCCATGAGAGTGTTAGGGAGTAAAGTCAACCTTCCCTCTAACTGAGGGAGTCAATCAGGGGACCAATCTCCTCAGTCCTTCTCAAAGTGATCGGGAGAAAATACTGAAATATCAACGAGGGAGTCAACATAAAACAAATCTCCAGACTCCTTCACAAAGTTATAGTCCGATCTTGAACCTACACACATTTCAGCTAGTAGAGGCATCAAATATATCGAGGCAAACATTTTTGTCCTGCCCTATTCTAGATATGAAAATAATAACAAATCATATCATTGAAAGCATGTACTTGAGAGAGAGTATCAATAGGCTAGTTTCCCCACCCCATCTCAGGGTGCCCGGGAATCCTCCCTCTGTGCTGGAGCGTTCTACTCCATCTGCATCTAAGCATCTTGCTCTCTATAGCTGATCATCCTGATCCCTCTTGGGGAGTCCATAGATACAGTTTAAGTATACATCGTGGTGACACCCAGGTTCATCAAGGATCCTTCAACTGTCTTGTCTGGATCAAGACAGCAATGCCATCAGTGTAGCCACGGTCATCATGCTTGATCTGCTCACGATCTCAACTGTGCTCTTCCTTAACATAGGAAGTCTTCATCAGATTTATGTCACACCATCCATAAGTGATGCAATAGGCTAGGATCCTCATCTTGAGGGCTAACTCCCTCTGTCTCCTCAGAAATCGGCTAAGTAACTTTTGTCCTCCAGAATCCATCTGCGATGAGTCTAACTGCTTTCCATAATCGTCGAAGAGATGAACATCTATAGCAGAAAGACTGACATCTGCAGAAGCTTCCCACTTCCGATTGCCAAATCTCTACATGAGATCATTTGGGGCTATTGGTCATGTGTCCACATGTTCGATCCTCATATGTCTGCAATCATGACTTCCACTTAGTTGTTTCAATTGAAAGCCATCCTTCTTTCTGGGCTTAGAGTCATGCTTCTATAGGATTTATGCTTCTGATTCATCTGCATATCAACAAGATCACTTATCCTTCCAACCAAGTTTCATCATCCTCTTCTTGTAGGCTATAGCATTCCCTACAAGTCAAATCCTGCCAGATGGTTAGCAACATTGCATAATCAAATCAATGCAATAACAATAATTCATCCAAGTATATAGGCATCTTTTAGCCAATGCTTCGGCACAACACACATATGGCTATTATTTGGATGCTTGCGGTCTCCATTATAACATACCATCAAGAGTGTGCACTACTCTAAGTATGTTAGAAGGAGATGCCATCCAAGAGGGATCCATGAACTGTTGTGCAACATTATGAGCTAAATCATAACACATACTACATGAGCCTACTATCCATAAAAGAACTATATTACATGCTCAACAACATCCTAAATCTAGGAATATAGATCTGCCTAAAACATGTTCAAAAACAACCAGATCTAATCTACCAGAACATGTAAAATCAAATACTTATCTTTTATTGTTTTGTGGGTGGGATCCCCTTGACTCCTTTGAGAGTCCACTGGTCTTCATTTTCTTGCTGGGAGTCCATTGCCACCTAGATATTCATCTCATCGCCTCAACATAGGAAGTTCTAGAAGAAGAACTCCGTACGATCCTCATTCTTTGGCTTCTTCTGAGAGGTGTCATTTTCAACATCTGCAGTTGAGGCTTCATGCTTCCTCTTCTTTGAATCTCTTGAATCTCTGGCATAGTGTCCAAGTCTATTGCATGTGTAGCAACGGATGTGTGAAAGATCCTTCTTCTTCTTCTGATCTGAAGTAGGACTTGATCTTCCACCCTTGCCTTTCTTGCCATGAAACTTCTTTCCCTTACCCTTTCCTTTCTTGACATGTGATGTAAGGGCTTGGCTTTCTTCGTGTTGGATGCCATGTATCCTGCTTCTCTTTGCAAGTCTTGTCTCTTCTTGCATATAGACTACCCAAATACGATCAAACTTAGGCAACTTCAATTGCACAATAAGACTCTTAATGAATGCTTCCCAAGACGGAGGGAGACCATTAAGAGTGTTCATGACAAGTTCTTTATAACTGACTGGATCTCCAATAGTGCTTAGTTAATTCTTCAACTCTGAGATCCTCATAAAGTAAGAGGAAACTGATTCTAATCTTGACATCTTGAGGTTCAACAGTTGATTCCTTAGGGAAAGAGCATGGTTGATATTGCTATCCTGGAATAGCTTCTTCAAGGCTCTAGACATCTTCCTAGCAGTAGTCTTTTCAAGGATATGAGAAACCAAATGGTCCTTCACTGAATCTACATGGAATCTCCTTGCCCTAGCATCGTTCTTTTTCCAATGAGCCTTCTCGGCTCCCTCTTCTGGTTCTGGAACATCTTCATTCACGAACTTCAAGAGATCATTTTCTTCTAGGATAAGAACCCTAGACTCCCATGAGCTGAAATTGAAAGTCCCATCAAGCCTATCTTCAACCTTCATCCCAATTTACTTGACTGCAACACCGGACCAAAAACCCTAGTAGGAGCTAGGTCACGGATGAAGTATGGAGACTTGAAAAACTGGATCCACAAATGAATGTGCCTACTGAGGCGAGTTGGAGCAAGGTAAAGGTGGTCCAAATCTGTGGACAAAACAACAGTAATGTGGAGTCCCTTGGTCTCTGATAAAAAATTAGCCTCCACAGAAAGATGCGCCTTGCTGAGGCGAGCTGCTCTATGTTCCTTCTGGGGTGATCTGAGGTGGGAAACACTCCAAAACGTGGAGCCCTAGACTTCGCCAATGACTTTTTCTAGCACTGCTCTGATACCATGTTAGAATTTTACAACTGGAAAACCAAGATCACTAGAAGCATATCAAAGCACAAAAACAAAGAGTGGAGCTCGTTTTTCCATGATGATCACAAAGATCATCTCCCAACCATAGACAAATCAATGTCACCCCCAAGCTTGCCCTTCCAAGGGAGAATAATCGTTCAGAGATAGAGTACTTCCAGATCATAGTAGCACAAACCCAAGAAAACAAAGAGAAATCTCTCCAAGCTTGGATAACCCCAGAAAAACTCCTCTCCAAGCTGCAGTACTAAACTTCTCTAGTAGGGGCAAACTTGTGTTGCAAAGCTCAAGTTTAGTTTGACAAATGAGGAGAGACACCCCCTATTTAAACTAATTTTCCACTGAAATTTAACTACGGCCAACTTAACTGTTTTACTAGGGCCGACTTGTCATTAACTAATAAGAGTGTCTTTTATTATTTATTTATTTTGTTTTTTTTCAGGGCCGAACTATGAGTATGATCTTCACGCAGCAACTACTCCAACAGTGGGCACCCTTCGTCAAAAGGATTGTTGCACGAGAAAATATTCCTAACTGGGAGAGATGACTTCATCCAAGAAGAAATTCAAGAGAAGTCTCTATATGGAAACCAGTGAAAGGGTGATGATGAGAAGAACGCTGCTCTTGCGAGTCATGCCAAGAAGGGCAAGGTGAAGAGAAAGAAGAATGCAGGTGGAGATGCTTCCACTTAGGATGGGAAGAAGAAGGACATGAGCAAAGCCAAGTGCTTTGCATGTATCAAGTTTAGCCATTATGCAGGACAATATCTGAACAAGAAGAAGGGAAAGAATAAAGTACAAGTTGTATCATCAGTACACACACAGGTCGGTGAGTTCATTGCAAAGTTTAAGGAGTCCTCATTAGTGTCTTGTCTTTTTGGCACCTTGGCAAAGGATGCATGGTTCGTGCACAGTGAGGCTTCTCGTCATATGATGGGATTGTGAGATGTATTCACCAATATCACAGAGGGCTTAGAGCTACATGTGGAGCTTAGTGATGATGCCAAGAATGGTGTTAGGGGGGCTAGGGATATATAGTTTCATCTAGAGTCAGGAGATCCTTTGGAGGTGAAGGATGTGCTATATGTACCAGGGCTGACGAAGAGCCTACTAGCAATTTCAGCCATAGAGGATAAGGGGTATGTGGACTATTTTCAGGATGGACAAGTATTTGTTCAATCAAAAGGCTCTAGTTAAGATAAAGTTGAGTAATAGGCAGCAGAGTGGGGAACTTGTACTTGTATAAGGCTCAGCTAGTACATGCTCTATTTCATAGTGCCACTAACACATTGTGTGAATTATGGCACAGGAGGATGGGTCACTTGCATCACAAGGCTTTACCGATACTAAGGGAGATTGTCACTGGTCCTCCCAAATTCAATGTGGACCTACAAGGTGTGCACAAGGCATGTGTGCTTGACAAGTATGCCAAGACAAACTTTCCTAGAAATGATAATAGGTCCAAGGAGGTATTGGATCTAGTGCATTCAGACGTATGTGGTATGTGGTCCTATGTCAGTATCGTCGTTGACCGGGTAGAACTACTATGTGACCTTCATAGATGCGTTCTCCATGACGACGTGGATCTACTTTATGAAGACCAAGAATGAGGTCTATTGCCCACCTATTTCGACTAGGTGGCAACTCCATGTACATGAAAGTGTACATAATTGTACCTTGGAAAAATCTGAGGATTTTTTCACTTCTGCAGGGCTATTGCCCCTTTGTAAAACGAAATGTCCGCTCCCCTGCGTGGGAAAATTAATGTAATTTTATGTACTAGTGTGGATCATATGATACGGATGCCACACCATGGAACTGATTGTTAGGGAAGTCCCCTCATCGAGTGTTTTTCCCTTTCCAATTGATCTTGTTGAACAAACGAGTTTAATCGGTTTGGTTTTCACTCAAAATCCTCCAAAGTGGTGACGGGCATTCTACCAGTCAAGTCCATGAGGTGGCTAAGGCTTTAAAATGTAATTCATGACCACGCTAGGCATCTGCCTAGAGTCTTGCGGAGTTTCGTATGTTGTTATTATTTTTGTTCATTTTTTCCAGTTAATTAATTCCACCCCTTGGTGGTTAATTAACTGAGTTTTGATGTAATAATGTAATTACTCAAGCATGGCATTTTGTAATAGGGGCTATGAATGCAAAACAAAATTGCTATGAAACCCCCTAAGCCATTGCTTCGAGTCCCATGTCGTTCTGATAAGCGGTTGAAGAGATAGACCAATTTTGGTCAGGAGGGGTCTATCTCCCCTAGGGAAATTTTTAATTTTCCTAAGTCAAAAAATCATATTATTTGATTTTGAAGGAAAAAATCAAATAATGCCATGGTAAATTGGTTTGGGGGTGGTTAAGCCTAGGAAAATTTAATTCATAATTTTTCCACCCCCCCCATGGCCAAGATATTAATTTTTCCATTTTTTTTTTTTTTTTTTTTATTTTTCCTAAGTCAAATTGGGAAAATTTAAAAAATTAAAGTGAAAAATTAAATCTATGGTAAAAATTATTTTTGAGCCTAAGTTAAAGGTTAAATATCTATAATGGAGGAAAAGCTATGGTCAAAGCCAAGTTTGAAGGCAAAAATAGGGAGGCGCCAACCTAAGAGGGCCAAGTCCAAGTTAAAACCCTCATTTATGGAGGCGCTAGTGGTTTAAACCTCCACCAAAACCATTGCTAAAACGTGATGCCACCAAAATAGTGGGGGCGTCCCAGCATAAAAATGAAGGCGCTAGAATGGAGGGCGCCTAACTAGTTTAGAGGAGGGCATCTAATGGTTAGGAGGGCGCTACATATGGAGGCACCACCAAAATAAAGTGGACGCACTAGCTAATGGAGGGGACGTCCACTATTTAAGAGGGCGCCACCAAAGATAGAGAGGTGCTACTTGTTTAGTGGGGCGCTACCCTTCTAAGGTGGACGTCATGCATTTAGTGGAGGGCGCTATCTTAGAGGAAACGCCAAATTTTGGAGGAGTCAAAGCT
>LPNX010122236.1:46928-58473 GCA_001517045.1 Pseudotsuga menziesii
CATCCACCAATATTTTGTTAGTTGTTTTATTAATTCTTCCACAAGGGTGTACAATGATGCGAATTTATCTATTACAATTCGTTTTAGCCTCGAAACAAACGAGTGCAGTGGAAATTTGCATTTCCCAATCCCCTAAAGGGATGTTCATGGCTCGGCTTTGCACAACTAGTTAGCATACAAATGATACCAATTCTATGTTATCCAAGAATGAGCTCATGGCCAAACACCATGAGTTGGTACATAAAAGAAAAAGGGAAACTTAGGCTCTATAATAGCATGCTGGTTTTGTTCATGATTCCCTCTCGATCTGAAAGAATTCCAAACTTTATAATATATGTTTAAAACATCTTCAAAATCCATCTTTTGACCATACATTAATACGGAATCTAACCCTTTTGTTATACCAAAATCCTATGACCATCATGTGATAAGAACTTTGACATACCTACTTGCCTTGAAATCCCAACTTCTAGACTGTAGACTAAATGGTTTCTTATCAGTCTGTCATACAAATTCCCAACACTACTGATGCTCCCTTATCCAGGAGTTGTACCTCTATTCGCACCGCTTTTCATCGGTTGTCCACAAGAGGTGCCACCGTCTGTCACCCTTGGTCCATAGGTGGTTATTACTAGAACCGCTCTGTCAAAGAAGGAGAAGCATGGTACCCTCGGTAAAAGGGTAAAAAGAGAAGCTTATCGAGGCATCTAGATGATAAACCTCAATATATCTCTTATCCCTACTACTGTGGGTTGGTTGAGCTCGAGCTCCCTCATCCTAGGATCTTAGAGGCCACCTCAACCACTAATTTCTCAACCATCTCTATCCATTAAATCCCTATATATATGAGCTCATAGCCATGGTTGAGGGGATAACATTGAAGGTATTGTTATGTTGTTGGACTGATTCTTGGCCCAAGATCATTTGGAGAGAGCATAAAGAGCTAGAGTCAGAGCTTATGGGGATGAAGAGCTAGTTTCATATAGATGCATGTCAATAGTAAGACTTGCTTATAAACTTCTTCATATTTCTAATGCAAGTTGATTTTCTGTCCCATATATATTGTTGATGTTTTATTTCAGATATATATTGCTAGATTCCTTAGTAACTAGCATAGATTAGTAGATCATATTCTGGTTGCTAGATTCCTTAGTAACCATTCAGACCAGCGGAACACCTTGCTGTCCGCAGGAGGTGAAATATTCCAATCAACAAATTCAGCGACTCTGGTGGGGAGTAGTTGTATTCAATTGTTCTGATCGTTCTCAGTGTGCAACTCTTCTCTGAATCCAGGCTCTATTTTCTTTAACTCTTTACACACCAGTGGAAAATGAGAGATTAGTGACCAGGAGACCAAAATTTTTGGTCACCACAATTTTTTCAAGGGATAAATGACCAAAATTGATAAATTTAAGTGAGCTAACTAAAAAAGATCAAGATAAATGACCAATTTTGGTCACTGGATTAAAACCAACTGAAAATGACCAAGATAAATGACCAAATTTGGTCACGGGATATCTAGACTAAAAATGAACACATGACAATTGGTCATTTATTTGGTCATTTTTTTATTCTTGTGATCTTCTTATTACAATCACTCCTAATTAATTAATTATGATTAATAACCAATGTAATTGCAAGGCATTCTTTGAAGGTGAAGTCCATAATTTTAGGTCTTCTTCCTGATTATCATTCCTTTTGGTATAAAGACAATAAAGATAGGACAGTGGCCTACATTAGCATGGAAAACAGTTTTGATGTTCCCAAGCCCGGTTATGCTAGCTAATTTATAACTAATTACGTCTAATTGCTTGATATAATTTTGTAGAATTTTTTTTTAATGTTTTCTGAGTTGTGTATTAATTTTTCTTAGGTGCCCAATTCTTATCATAATTCTTACATCTCTCAAGCTTGAATTGCATGTGGATACCCCAATATGGTTATGGCATAGTCTAAGTAGTTTTTTTGATATAATGAAGTGTGCTCCAACTTGAAAATAATTACAATAAAATAGTTAATGTTATATTGTTACTCATGAAGTGTAAAATTTGTGATACACATATGACTACTTAATTAATGTGCTTAAAATAAGTTTCATTGAAAATATATCATTTTTTTCATGTAGAAATTAATTAAGAGTATTCAATTGTTTAAAATTGTAAAAAATTGAAAGATCAACAATATATTTTTGCATTTTTTTGGTTAAAATATTTAATAAACTTTTATTTGTCAATTGAAATACAATTATTTATATTGTCTTTCATTTGTCAAAAGCAATATAAATAATTGAAATTAAAACCCCTTGTAAATACAAAAGTATATATAAACCTATCACATATAGCTTTACTAACACATAGCTTTACTATTTATGCCCTTTTAATTGAAATTAAAACCGGCCCTTGCAAATACCTGGGTATGAACCTACCACACATAACTTTACTATTTATTCCCACCCACATGCAACTAATGAAACTTTACACACTTCTTGCTCGGGCCTTTAAGTTAGACTGGGTTAACATTAATTGGTTGGTTGCTAATCTAATTTAAAAGTAGGTTGTCACAATAGCTTGAACAAAACTTCCATGATAAAGGTCTATTTTTTCAACAATTTTTTTTGTAAAATGATTTCACAAAGTTATTATTTATTTGGAAAAAAATAAGTGAATTATTTTTGGTTTATTTCATTTGAATTGTGTTTTCTTTTAAAATTAAGATACAACATGAAAATAATATTATAACAAATATATTGCATCTATGGTATAGATAAAAGGAAAGAAGATGAATATTAATATTGCATCGATGGGATGGATAAAAGTGAAGAAGATGAATATTAAACCACACAAACAAACACGTTACAACCGGAAAATAAAGCAGTGATAGCTGTCACTCTGTTCGTTTTGGCCAAGATAATTTGGAATATGATATAATTAAAAGGTACAAGTATTAACATTCTTTCATTTGAGTCAAGCCCCTTCAGAGTTGATCACAACCAACATGATGAAGAGCGAGCCGCGTGGGGAAAATAGAGGGTTCGTTTGGTGGTTTCACCTTATTTCCCCATTTAGTTGAGCCCCTTCCAATTTATCACTGCCGACATGATGAAGAGCGAGCGGCTTGGGGAATAAGAGAGGGTTCATACGGTGGTTGCCATATTGGACAGCTTCTCCTGGAGTTTATTCTAGTAATTGCTGTGGTAATTCTCGGGAGATTTTGTTATTACAGAAATAGAATGTTGATGTTGGTTAATTGGTGGGAGGGGAGTGAAATTGCTTGGATTAATATATATCCACCAGTGCTAACCTATGCAATGGAGATGAAAAGGGCATTAGACCAGATGTGGAGGCTTTTGAAGAGGCGGGCAAGGACATCTTTAGTTGCAGAGCTGAAATCCTCCGGTTCTTTCCAGGTAACTCAAATTCTTTTGATATTTTTGCATCTAGTGTTAAACTATTAGGGATTAATTATTAAAAATTTTATGGATACTCTCCAAGTATGCAAAATCCTCAAATTGTCAAATTCCTCACCTTGAGTTGGTCAAGGCTAGCTAAGCCATACCGTGCTGCATATAATATTGCATTGATCTGAGCGTTTATGTAATCCTTCTGTCAAAAGTGTGCACCTGAGCGGTTTATCCAGTAAGCAAGCAATCTAGGTCAATTTCATTGTCTCTAGTTCGCAAGAAGAAAGATATGGGTATCAATAGATATATCAGTCAGGCAGGTAGCAATAGATAAGATCTTCGGGAACTCGCCAAGCTCCGCACATGGAGTTCCTCGATGGAGATTCCCCAAGTAATTGGCTCTTATTAAACCTGGGCTAGTTCGGCACAGACCGAGTTCTACCCCTTTCTTTTGAAAATATTAATTGCTTCTTTGGCCCCTTTGGAGAAGCACGACTGAATCCGGCGGCAAAGCATATCGAATTCACAAATAACTTAGCTCCCATAGGAATAGGCACCTTGACCAATCGACTATCCTGCTTATTTAATATTTTAAGGATAGACTCAACATATTTACTCTGATTAACCAGAGCCTTCTACCTACTTGATTTCTCTTGATCTCCATTCCAAGAATGAAAAGAGCTTGACCAAGATCCTTCATGTCGAACTTGGAGGATAGATGCACCTTTAAATCATCCTTTATCAAATCCATGTTGTCATCGACCAACAACATGTCCTCAACATACAATACTACAAATATGAAGTGTTTACCGACCTTCCTACTGTAGAAACAATGGTCTGCCTGACTCCTTGTAAACCCCAGTTGCTGAATATAAGTGCCAAATTTCTGGTACCACATCCTGGGTGACTGTTTCAAACTATGGGGGCTTTAGATAAGATCTCGATGAGTACATGAGATTGTATCAAGTCGAAAAGCTAATTATTTTGGATGTCTCCTCATATTGGACCGTGATAAGGGAAGTTGATCGGTACAAGAGCTGGGTAATTATAGTTTCGCAGGAATGATTAGGTTGTTAGCTGTTACATCTTTATTGGGTATGTGTATGACTAGCTGTTATGTAGTAGGGCCATGGTGTAATGGAGTTGTAGGTCTGTCAGTTATTGCAAGGTCTGTTGGTGGTCGATAACTAACTAAGGTTGGGTAAGTGAGGTAGAAAGGTGGTTAAAAGTCAAGGTTGTTGGTTACAATAGTTGGAATTCAAATTCATCCAATACACCAGCTGAACCAAGGTCTTCCCTCAAAGAAAGAAGGGTTTGGTGTGGTGAAGTGGTTGGATTCAAGATTAAAGCGTATCTGGCTACTTCAATGCATTAAGATTTGAATAGAAAGCTAAGTTTCGATTCTTTCCATTACCCAAATGAGCAGTGCAGAGTCATCTTCCTGAGGTTGTGAGTAGGGAACTTGTTGCCTTAAGCTAATTTATAATACTGCTTTGCACTTCAATGTTTACTGAAAGATAATCATTTTCAATGTATTGGATCCATTGAATTATTGTCTGAGTGTGCTGGGCAATCTAAGATTTCATTTCCATGCATGCACTTCAGCATAACAGATTAAAGAAAGATTAGGGCATAGTGATAGATTAGGGCATGCTCTCTCAATGCCAGTTAAATCTCTGTTTAGCCCTACTTCCCATGTGAAGCGCTTCAAATAATTTGTGGTCCTTTGGCCCAAATGGGGGACGTATTATTTGGGGAATGTAGTGATAGTGCCCAAACTAGAACTGAAAAACATACTCTCAATATGGAAAACACAGTGCCTTCCTAGACTGAAAAGTGCCTCTAAATCAGGCATTCCTTAGATAGTGCATACATATGCCTCTATCACAGATGCCTGTAAATTCTGCTGTGCCTCATGGAGGCTTTGTCTACTGCTACTGCTTCTGTGTACTTTTACATACTAAATGGGTTTTCCTCTGAACTAAAAGAAAGTTTTATTAAAGATGTTTTAGAACTTCTAAAAGTGAATTTTAACAGTATACATAGAACCTAAACTCAATCTAGAAGAAGCAGAGAAGGCCCTCTATACTCAAGCTAAAAGAAGCAGAGAATGAGGTACATGTAATACTGAGATACCTAATATCAAAACAAGAAAGGAAGAAGCGAAAAACAAAGTATGAACAATTGAAATTTTACGTACTAAATGGGTTTTCCCTCTAAATTAAAAGATAGTTTTATTGAAGATGTTTTAGAACTTCTAAAAATGAATTTTTAGAGTATACATAGAACCTAAACTCAAGCTAAAAGAAGCAGAGAAGGCCCTCTATACTAGAGCTAAAAGAAGCATAGAATGAGGTGCATGTAATGCTGAGATAGCTAATATCAAAACAAGAAAGGAAGAAGCACAAAACAAAGTATGAACAATTGAACTATTACATACTAAATGGGTTTTCCCTCTAAATTAAAAGATAGTTTTATTAAAGATGTTTTAGAACTTCTAAAAATGAATTTTAACAGTATACATAGAACCTTAAGATTAACGCCTTCGTTGAATCTTTTAACCCTGCTTTCATAGATCTACAGAGTTTCCTAAACATGTAGATCAAAATTTTATGTTCTTATTAAAATAACCTAAATAACCTCTTGTAAAGCCACCAGACTGAAGAGTTTCACCAAGACTTTTAGTGTTAAATTAAGGGCACTATCTTTCATCATCGTCTCCTAGAATTACACATGTATCAATGTTCAAACATTCATGCCACACAATATGCATTTTTTTCAGTTAGTGCCCATATGTATAAGACAATTCATTGTAACACGTTTCTGCAGTTCCATTCAAGTTCCGGACTGTCTTGTGTATTTACTATTAACTGATATATGAGCTAAAATAGGACAATTTTTTGATCCATTATTCAACACAACACACATATCCTGCAAACTTTCTTTCATAGAACTGTTCTAATTCAGTAGTTCAACTCCACTATCATTGAGCAAAAATTTCAGACACCAATGAATCAGAAATGTAATGAAAAAAATAGAAAAAATTGGAAGAATCTCTGAATAAACAACAGCAGGAGACTTACTTCGACCTCTTTAGTAGCATCAAGGATGCCAGAGCACTTGATGCAAAGTTCACTCCATGTTCAATATCACCATAGTCATATAAAGTGGAGGGCAGGGCAGATTTAGATGTGCAGCTGAAAATTAGAATACTAGAACAATAAGGCATCCAAAAATATTCAGAAGGGTGGCTTCAGTGTTGATCAATTTTGATCCCAACAAAACAGAACTCAGAAACTCACCAACAAAATCTGTAAAGACAGGACCGTTGGAAAACCTTCCACCTTGTTCCTGATGGATAATTTCCATATGGAGGTGAAGTAGCTTTAACTAACGTAGACATGTTATTGTTATTTCCTATGTCCAGCAGAGAGTCTCCAAATACAAACAGTGCAGGAACTGTACTTTTGACCAGCTGCACCATACCCAAAACCATACTCATTGCAGCCTAGCCTAAAATGTAAAATCTCCAACCCATTTTCATTTGCTGCTGCAATATCGACTACACAAAAGCTAGAATAATACAATGACTAACCTTATTCAATGGCTATTACTACTTTCCACATTCTATTGCACTTGGAATCTAACTTTATATAAAGACAGGAAACCATGAGGGCCAACAAAGCATTTAAGGCTTACTAACCCAGTCGATATTGTAAAAAAGCATACATCTGCTCTAAATTGTAATATTTAATGAAGAAAATGACACAGACATGAATCATTCACTCACAGACTTCATGTTTAGAGTTTGGTATCTTCCCCTTCTAAATTCCACCTAATCTATTAATTGTTTATTATTATTATAAATAAATAGACTATTTTTTTAAATTCTATTTATTTCAAGCATTAATACAGACCTTGAAATTTGTCCAAAGCCAACCTTAATACAAGGTTGGTTTGACTAAAATTTTAGATATAATCATCCAGGCAACAGTTCCATTGTTTTGTCGAGAATCGTTACACTGTCCCATCTAGAATCAATGGATGAAAATTATGCAGTTACAATAACTGCATGGGAGAAACACCCCATTTATTATCAATGAGAATTGTAGTTTTGGTTTATTATGCAATTTGAATTTCTACGTACAAGTTAAATGCAAAACAATTTAGATTGTTGAAATGGTTAATTTAACATTTGAAATCATTTTCAGGAATTCCTCCTCCGCCGAATTTTGTAGGTACAGGGAGATTTGGTTAGCTAATATACTTCTCAATAATAATTAGTATAACAGAACTGTCATTTAATTCATCTGTACAGAATTAATGAGGAAACGATGGCCAGGGTTTAAAAAATACTTGTCTAATTAGGGGATTATTTAGTTTCTGTTGTTTTTTTGTTTGATATGTGATTTTAAGTATAGAAATGAAATCATCTCACACAAAAACAAGACTGTGCGGCACAGAAAACAAGACTGTACGGATCTACTAAGCATGCCAATCTGCTGAAGGGGAATCACCTGTGTGGCAATAGGTAAAGAAACTAACAAGGGGCAGAATTCAAGTTGGAGTACCTAAGGCTGGGTGGTGAATTAGTACTGAAGCCTTAAGCTAATTTATAATACTTCTTTGCACTTCAATGTTTACTAAAAGAAAGTCATTTTCATTGTATTGGATCCATTGAATTATTGTCTGAGTGTGCTGGGCAATCTATGATTTCATTTCCATGCATTCACTTCAGCATAACAGTTTAAAGAAAGATTAGGGCATAGTGATAGATTAGGGCTTGCTCTCTCAATGCTAGTTAGTTCTCTATTTATCCCTACTTCCCATGTGAAGCGCTTCAAAGAATTTGTGGTCCTTTGGCCCAAATGGGGGACGTATTATTTGGGGAATGTAGTGATAGTGCCCAAACTAGAACCGAAAAACATGCTCTCAATATGGAAAACACAGTGCCTTCCTAGACTGAAAAGTGCCTCTAAATTAGGCATTCCTTAGATAGTGCATGCATATGCCTCTGTCACAGGCACCTGTGACTTCTGCTATGCCTCATGGAGGCTTTTTTGTCTACTGCTGCACCCTCAATAGAACTTTGTGCGGCATAGAAAACAAGACTTTACAGATTTGCTGAGCATGCCAATCTGCTGAAGGGGAATCACCTGTTTGGCAATAGGTAAAGAAACTAACAAGGGGCAGAATTCAAGTTGGAGTACCTAAGGTTCGGTGGTGAATTAGTACTAAAGCCTTAAGCTAATTTATAATAGTGCTTTGCACTTCAATGTTTATGGAAAGAAAATAATTTTCATTGTATTGGATCCATTGAATTATTGTCGGAGTGTGCTGGGCAATACCGTCGAAATGCTACAGGTACACACACAAACACTCGACTTTTTTTTCCACAAGTGAAAAAGCAGCTATTTGTTATTCATTAAGAATCAAAATAGCTATGAGCATACAAAGATGGGCTGTCATCACAGAAAGACAAATCTGTGTCCAAAAACAGGCAGTGTGTTACCATAACAGTATAAATAGTCTATACCTAATCTTTGTTCAGAGCATATAAAAAACCAGTGATGAGTATAGATCTAGAACCTCCAGATACCCCAAATCACATAAACTGGAAGCAGTCTGTAGCATCTATTTTTTTGTAACCAGTTCATAAGCCAATGATGCAAAGTGATGCCAGCCCAATTGTCTTCAATGTTGAGTCCATCACACACAAGTGTACAAGATCTATTGAGTTTGCTCACTAGATTGATCAACACATAACACACAAGTCTTGTCTAAGTTGATCTCCATACCCGAAGCCCTGCAAAATAGCTCGAAGATTTCTGATATGACCCTCCATTGGAGATGTTTGAAGATAGGTTCAATTGGTTATAGCTTCAGAAAGTCAAACTAAAGTCATTGATTGCTTATAAATTACATGCAAGAAAATATATGCCAAATTGATTACGAATAACTTCCAAGGAATCCACATTCACGTGCTGCTTTTCTTTTTTCTTGTCTTTAAAACTTGGCAAACACAAGTTGTGAAACTCACTTGACAATCTGAAAATCCATACTCTTTTTCAACATGGGTCAAGTTTCCCTCTTCTCAGGGAATTTAAAGATAAGTAAAGATTTTGATTGTTTCTCTTCTCACAATGGAGCATTCCCTAGGTCACCGGGAATGTCTCTTTGCTACATAAAAGACAGGTGAAGTCCTGCCAAAGCATAGGGAGAATGTGTGCTCGAAATCAAAACATTCAAATCAGCAAAAAGGAGAATTCTGCAATGAAAATAGAAAATTATGAGCTGTCTATTAATGGCACAAACAGATTTGCAATTTTGCAGCAATGATATAAGTAGTGGCTATTAGTTATAGCTTGTAATGATAGCATATGTGATAGATCCTTATCAATGTAGTGCAAGAGAACACCAGCACACAGAGAACTACGGGAGAGATATATAGTTGAAAACCACTTTGTCCTTTAATCCCCAAGAAGCCTAATACTATGACAAATCAGATAGACCTTTGTAGGCTCAAATTCAAATCTCAAACTTGCAAACTTGTCCATATAGTATTGTAGAACAATATTGTTAACAGACAGGTAGACTGCATCATATCTTTTATGTGGCATGGTATGTTAGGTTAAGCTTGATTTGGTTAAAGAGTGATGGAGATAACCTTGATTTGGTCAAATGGGTTTATGGTTGGTGATTTATGGGCCCATGGTTTTGGGAAACCCATGGTATTAGCATGTGAAGAATCCTACTTAAAGGCTTGAGTAACTCATTCTATGCTGCTTGTTTATGGCTGGTGTTGGTTGGATTGGCCAGGACTTGGCCAGATTGGTCAAGGATAATAGATCTATTGGTTGCTGTTTTTCCCTGTATAGGGTTTCTAGGGTGAAAATCTTCTTCATCGTGTGTGCTTGTTCTTTTGTGCATTATTTTTTCTAACAACTGTTATTGGGGCAAGGTTTGTTTGGACTCTCTCATGGACATGGCTAAGGTTCTAGGGCTAGAGAATGTTGTGGACCGGTGAATTCTTGTTGGTTTATTGCTGGAATGAGAGTAGTCTCATGATTCTGAGATGCCATGAAATGTCTTATTGGAGAAACCTATCATTGCAGGCATAGTGGTGGAAGCAAAGAAGGCAGTGCCAAGAGCAGCAACGTGCAATAGCATGTGGTTTGGATCTGCACATTGTGGGGTGTATAGACTGTTGTTTCCTCCATGGCCAACTTGGAGCTCACGGTGCAAAACTACCAACCTCGTTTAAGTTTGAACCAAACAACACGTTCACCTTAGGAATTTGCTACACCATAGCTAATTTTGGCACAAGTTGTGAGGTAGCAATCGAATGGTGGTAGAAAGATTACATGCCAGTTGCTTGGCATGGTACTTGAAAAGTCTACTCTAGAAAAGCTGCAAAAGCATGCTGTTGTTCCTTGTGTGGTTCATGGTAAATGCAGTCCATTGGTTGAAGCTTAAGCCAAAGATGGAAATGCATGATATGGATTGATGTGAAGCAGTGACACATGGAAGATGCGGATGAAGAAGTAATTGATTCACTATATTGTAAGCATTTTTATAGAGTTATATTTAATCACAATGTAAATAGGCATATGGTTGTAAGATTCATTTAGGAATGCATACCCCTGGTTTATTGATTCACTGGTGTAAAGTCTAGATATAGACTTAGGTGATACGGGGGCATGTTGTATTCCTGAATCCTAAAAACTAGGTTAAAACTTTAAGGTGAGTTGGTGTTTACCCCAAGTCAAGTTTAAAGGGGCAATGCTAGGTTAATCTTGATTCACTTAAAGAGTGGCTGAGATAACCTTGATTTGGTCAAATGTGTTTTCCATTAGTGGTTTATGAGCTCATGGTTTTGGGTAACCTGTGGTATTTGCCCCTGGTATTAGCATGTGATGAAGCCTACTTAAAGGCTTGAGTAACTCCATTGTATGCCTTGTGTGGGGCCAGTGTTGGCTGGATTGGCCATGCCTTGGCTGAATTGGTCAAGGATAATGGATTTCTTGTTTGATGGTTTTCCTTGTAAAGTGTTTCCAGGGTAAAAATCTTCTTTATTGTGTGTGCTTGCTTCTTTTGTGTGTTATTATGTCTAACATGGTAGAAGAATTTAGACCAAGAAATTTC
>LPNX010122236.1:69029-80608 GCA_001517045.1 Pseudotsuga menziesii
ATGCATACTCTTTACAAAGAGTTGAGTAATAGACTTCTAAGACAGTGTTTCTATCATTTTCACTCTTGCAAATGCTTATGTTGGACCTTTATTCTCTATACAAATTAACAGGCTGCGGACACATGCTTGCATGGAGCCCTATATTATTGCAACTAATAGGCAGCTGAGCTGTATGCATCCCATATTCAAGCTTTTGCAACCACATTTGTGTTACACTATGGTTATTAGGGATATGAGATACTCCTTTTCCATTACTTGGTTAAGCGACGGCCTGTAGGAATGGAAGTAGTTAGACCCTAGATTTAGGGTTTGACAAGCCACAAATCTAATCCAATGCCAAATCGTCCTCAAAAAATACATATGCCATCTCACAACACTCCTCTAAATGAGGATGGTTCTGTGAACAAGAATGTCAAAAGATCCTCCAAGGGAACCTTCCTCCAAAGCAGCAATGAAAGGGTGCAAGATATCGGTTCAATGGTGGATGCTCCAAGTGAAAATATCCTAACCAACTCAAAACATTCGCCAATGCAAAAATAGACCACCATAAACTAGTATGATTTCAAACTTCAAACCAAACTCTATGTGTAGTGATCCATTAGAAACAAGCTAGGAACAAGTCAAAATTCCCTTTGAGGCTGAACGCTCTCATCAACATGTACAAAAACCCAACAACTGTAGGATGCCTTAGCCAAATGCAATAGTCATGCTGTTACAGGTGAATCATATTTTAGTTGTTAGCTGGTGTGCTACAGGAATGTAGATCAGGCCTCATACTGCAAATTGAGCAACGAATCCTTATTGATAAAAGTCTTTTAAACCTGCCAGAGACCGATACAGATTGGATTCATCTGGTACATCAAACCCTATGCAGGAGTTGGTTTACTACAATTATTGTTCTTCCCAGTCTGTTCTGGAAAAGAAAAATTATTATAAAATAAAAAACCAGAAATGGAAATGGTCATTTGCGTTGTAGCAGCATATTGAGAGGGCATATTCTATGAGATTTTCAATTGCTTATGACTTTGAATAACACCCAAGCCTGGACCTGGGTATTAGTCAATTTCAACCTAATTTTATTCTTATTCAGCATCAAGATCACTGAGTAAATTTCTGGATTATGAAAAGCTGGAAGTGCTCCACAGTGATATGCAATCAACAACCTGTATAATTGCATCTCTTGACAATGATCAGGGACCTAGAATAGATTTCCTTATCATAGTGCTCTATATCTTTGAACTAGTGCAATGCTCCAACACCCTCTGTATGACACGACAGCCATATGGATGGGTAGACAATGTCATGACTTGTCCAAAAAATAATCATACTGAATTTCAATCCACTTCTGCACGACATGGTTCTTGGGCATTTACAGCCTATTTGTGTATTGATTACGGAATTCTCTAGGCATATATCCATGGCTCTTTCCAGATTTGTAATGTGAAGCAGATAATGAAATGTGTCAATATTTTTTGTGAAGTTGGAGACACCATGGCCACACCCTAACCTGGTAAATCCTTCTGCTATGATGTAAGTGTTTTTATTTGAGTATAGAATCGTACGCCAACTTTTTTGTAAAAATGGAGATCACTTGCAAATGATGCCTTTGAACCCATGAATGAGAAAAAGGGCAATGGAACCAGTATTGGTATATTAATGCCAACATGGCCTGCTTCAATTTCATGCGGAAATTTTCTTGCAGTTATGCCTGATGTTGTGAATATAGAAACCGCATTTCCATATTGATTTGGTTCACAATATCAATGGCCTCCTCCAAGCTCCCAGCCTCCATACAGAGTAGGATGCGCCCAAAAATTTCTTCCTTCTAATGCTCCATTTCACTTGTTATATCATATAGAATAATAGAACTGACAAATTCCCCTCCTTGTAATTAGGGACCTTAATGCCTTGCCCATCATGCACAAGCCTTGCACCACTCTTAACATTGCTAGCTGCTCCAAATTGCTATTTTTTCCACTTAATTTGTGAAAATCCTTGCTGTTGTGCTTCTTGTTACAGCAATATGTTGTGGGGAGCCTCAGAATGTTGGATTTACAGGAGACAGATTTGGGATTGCAGCTGTTGTGGCAATGGACTGTATTCAATACAGAAATGCCTCCTTGAGGGCAGGGCATACACCATCGTCACATTGGATTTAAAGTTGATTGTGGGTATGTCAATTACTCAATGTGTGGATTCTCTCCTTGTATTGCTCTTCTGTATTTGGCTTAGATTTAGATATATTACTGAGAAATATTCTTATGCACATACCATGTCTGTAATTCCAGAGTAGAGGATTCTAGAAATAATTTTTATTGCCTGAGTTTGATTTTGGGCCGTTCGATCTGAGGCCTGCTGTCACCAGGTGGGAAGACTGCATGCACAAGTCCTTTGGATACAGTGATATGATTCAAGTCTATGGCTCAAGATGTCTTATGTATAGAAATAATAAACCTCAAGTGACTATTTTTTATTTATCTTATTTAGATTAATATCTAGTGGGTGTCTATGATTTATTTGAGAGTAGCGTTTCGCTTCTTAACATGTTTTCTTGTCATTTTATTGATAGTTTAGCTTATTCAATGAAGAAGATGATGGCAGACAAGGCTTTGGTTAGTATCTGATTCACAATCATTTATTACTATGGATGGATGGGTGATTGGTCTTTCAACATTTAAAAATTCACCCCATTCCAGGTACGCAGATTGTCAGCATGTGAGACTATGGGTTCTGCTACAAAAAATTGTAGTTACAAAACATGGACACTGACCTTGAATCATGTTGGCCTTTCTCATTGGTTTATATCTATGGGCATGATTCCTTCTTATAGGTGTTTTGGGCTATGATAAAACATGGCATTGCCCAATTGTTATATGATTCCTCTTTTATCATGTTTATAGGATATGTTAAGTAAGAATTTGTCAACCGTCCTTAGACACAAGAGAGTCGTATTACTAGAATCGATGCTTCTTCTGCCTCAATAAGGTAAAGCTTTTGTTTGTAAGTTTTTCATCATTTCTTTGATTGACTATGAAAATATTCTTGACTTAGACTTCACATTGGTTATGATTTAGTTTTTGACACCCTGTATGTGATATCTTCTAGGTGACCAATATTAACCAATGTTCTCTTTTAATTCTTCTGCCTCACCCAAACCATCTTTTGTACAAATCTTTCTGAAACTGCATTGAGCAAACCCAAGATGAAAATGGGATTGAATGGTACTTTCCTTAGCTTTGATAAGCACGCAGTCATTTTGAATGGGCAATGCCTTCAATCCATACTTCTCTACATCCTTGCAATAATTAAGGTAATGCTTGCCATTTGACATACTCTTTACAACATTACTTCCAGGTTGATTTCCAACAAGTGTTGTTTCCTCTTTTGCCTTTTAGGTACAAAAGTATCTTGTGATGTAAGAAATATTTTATCATGCTTCATTAGATTCATAGACTTCCTCTTAGATGAACTCTTGGACTTGAGAATATACCGTTTCTTCCTTTTTAGCGAGTGCCTCCATGCCAATGGCATGATTTTCAAAATCCTCATGTATTGCTTCCAAAGTTTCACCTTTTTACTGTATAAAAGAATTTTTGAATCCTGTTTTTGCAATGAATAACTACACTCCTCTGTCAGATTAGATAGTCTACAAGGTTCAGTTATCTTTGATGAGACTCCCAAAATTGCATTGTCTTTAGAGACTAAGGAATTTCCATTTCCAGGATTTCGAGCTATTATAAAGACGTTTCTTGAGGATTAAAGGTTAGTATCATTATTCCCCAAATCTGTCACATGGCTAATCATATTAGTATGAATGGCCAAGGGGTCTTCATCAACTTGATACACATTAGCAGCACCCTGATTGATTTTTTTACCATCTGAAATTTCCTTAGCAGGAGAATATCCCTTACCATGGTCATGATTCATCATATCCCTGTTTCCCAAGTGTTTATGTGGCATTTCCTTAGCACGAGAATGTCTTTTTCCATAATCATGACTCATCATATCCCTGTTTCCCAAGTGTTTAACAATTTTGTGCCCCTCACTGGAAACAAAAATACTCAAATGTATAGAAGTCTTATGCCCATTATCAGTATGATCCAACATACAGACATTACTCATAGGTACATCACTTTACGGCCCATTGGTAGCAGCACCTTGTGTGGCTATACTTCCACTTTTCATCCCATCTGAGTTCCATGTAGGGGGAATATTTGACAAAGATCCAATGCTACTAGGTTGCTCACCAGCAGAAGAAGGAATCCTGGTATTTTTCCTTACTTCTGCAACTTCCAAAGAATAATTCCTGTCTAAAAGTGTTTCATTTCTAGATATTGAATCCTTTGCTTCTAAAATTGCTGCGTTGTTAGAGTTCAAACAACGTGGTCCTTTTGAAATAGAACCAACTGAAGAAGGAAGAGATTGATTTTCCTTTAGAAGGAGAGAGAATCTGGGAAATTTTTAAATCTCTTGATACTTACCAGAATGATAAAGAGAGTTAGAAATAGTTATTTGTTTCTTGTATACTGTGCCCTTCTAGGAAGAGCCTTGAAGGAAGTTGTTTTTTTCTTGAAGTTTTTTTACTGTACTATTCTTTTCACATTTGCAATCCAAAGCATTCATTCCACAAATAACTAGAAATTATATGTTTCTTTCTCCAGTTATGCTATAATAGTTTCTATCTCTTGTAGGCGATAGCCCCACGGGAATTGGCACTGCAGACCAGGCTAAGTATGAACATGTCGCAACTACAAAACGTGGATAGTGAAGGACTTGGTGGTTATGGTTGGGTTGGATAGTTTCTTGTGATTTCTGAGCTCCAAAAACAAGTGTTCAGTTTATGAGAGGCCTTAAAGCTCCTGCCTTGCAATGCATCAACAGATTTAGATGAGGTATATTAGTGCTCTCCTATATCAAACAATATAAATTGGTAGTGTTGATCTCTAGATATTTTGAAGCTATGATTGCTTGGACTTGGCCTGAGAATTTGTTGCAATAGTGTAATTTTGTTTTTCATCTTGATTAGAAGAGTTGTAAGTTGTTTCCACTAAAAATATATATTGATTTTTATTATAACACCTGTTAACATGTTTATTGTAGCTATTATTGAGTGCCATGGAAGCACTCCATAAAAGACGATTCTTCTTTTCAGTTCACCTTCTCTTGTTCCAACAAGGCCAGCTCATCAAGCAGCTTCCCCTAAGGTTTCACTTCCCTCTTCTCTTTTGATTTATGTTTATTGCATGTTTGGGAAAGTAGGTTTATACAGCTTTTCTCACATACACAAGTCATACATTTTACTTTTTTGTTACACCAGCATTTCCAACTTGTGTTTGAGTGCATTTGTTACACTTTTGCACCAAATCATACATAGCAGAATGGCGACTCCACTGGTAAAGAAATCTATTATTTATTCTTTTGGGCGTTGGATTTGAGACTTTCTTAAATCATTCATAAGTTTCCATAGTTGTCATGGCATTCATTAACCACATGACATGTAGGGGTGAACTCCTTCACAGATTGCACTATGTATACAGGTTTCTACCTGTGCAGTCGAGCATAATTGTTTTGTGGATTCGTTGATTATATTTCCTGTTGAAATCCATTTCCTAGTTTAGAGCTGAGTTTTACTTTTCTTAGGTACTAAATAGTTGCAGATTTAGCCATTCAAGTTTAATTTTAACCAATTCTTAAATTGAATTTGTTAGATTAGATTTTCCTATTTTGCACATGATCTTAGTTATTGTTGTTAGTTGTTGAACAAGATAAATAATTTGCTTCATTGTTTTACTAATTTACAGTTCATTTTTTTTCTATTTTACAAGTGATTATTTTTTATTGGATTTTGTAGGAGTGAACTTAACTTATAAGTGGGCCATTGAGTATGAAGAGATCGCTACTGAGGATTTGCCATTCCGTATGAAGAGCCCGATGTTCAGACTTTCAAGCTGCTAAGTGTGGTTTTGAAGCTACTGACGTGGGATTTAAGTATGGTTTTGAAGTTGTTGATGTGGGATCTAAGTATGGTTTTGCAACCAAGTGCAAGTATGATGGTTTAGCCATTGTAATATTTGAAAAGTGATGGCTTTCCCATAAAGTTATATGGAAATTAATGAGTTTTTGAGAAAACTCATATTTATTGTAATACTTTTGACATTTCATATAATATAATTTGTGGTTTCAAACTTATATATATGGTTGTACTTTATATTATGTATCAATGTTCTTATTGTTAACTAATTAATGTGACATTACATGATTTACATGTGTATTAGATTTTATTTACAAGTGTTGTAATTAATTATAATGTGACTGCATAATTCGCATGTGTATTAGATGAGAATAAATGTATGATTCTTTTTTTAAATTTAAACATAATATCATATTAAAAATTTATATTGATTAATAATGGACACCATTCAAACTACCAAAATATAATGACCATACATAAAGCGACTAAAAATGACTAAATTAGTGACCAATAAATGAGATTAATGACCAAAATTCGCAAATAAAATGACCAATAATTGAGAGATACATGACCAAACAATGAGATACAAATGACCAGAAAAATGACCAAAATTCGCATATCAATGACCAAAAATCAGTTTTGGTGGCTAATTTATGGTCTTTTATTACGCGACCAAATTTGGTCATATTCTAGCTTGTCATGTGGTCATTAATTTCATCACAAATGTGGTCATATATTTGGTCATTGATTCAAATATATGACCAAATTAATGACCAACCAACAAGCTATAAATGACCAAAATAAAAATGACCAATTTTGGTCATGTAATAAAAGACCGCAAATTAGCCACCAGCGATTGCCAAACCAAAAGTGGTCATTGATATGCGGATTTTGGTCATTTTTTTGGTCACTAATCTCTCATTTTCCACTAGTGACAGTTAGATCTACTTTCTGATTTGTATTATTCGAGTGTGAAATTTCCAAATCTGTTAAGATCTGACTTATTTTGGTTTTTTATGCTCTGTTACCATATTCAATTCGATAGTATCCATCTTGATCTAATCTATTTTTGATCTAGTCCATTGTTCTCTTTTTATTTTGGCCATCTACAGGGAACCACGGGAATGCTTTGTGTGAGGAGTGGCGCCACCACCTGAACAGAGTGGACAGTAAGTGGTGCCACCGCCTGTATCTGGTTAGCGAAGAGCGCTGCTACTTTGAAAATGCTCTTACAACACCTACAAAGCACAGTACCAGGTAGGCATTAGTCCAAAATCCCTTTTTCCTCATTTTTCTTTGTAAAAATTTGGAATTTTGATTGCTTTTAGTTCTATTATCAAGCTTGTGTTATTGAATCTGATGTGTGTGGCTTGCTTGTTTGATGGTTTAAGATTGATTTTGAGTGGAATTTCAAAATTTGTTTATTCTTTTTTATTGTTCATCCGCTTCTTGCTCATTGGTTGTGTTTAAAGAAGGATTTCTTGTTTTCTGAAAGTTAGGGTGCTCATTGAATTCTCTTTTCGTTGCATGTACTGAAAGAAGAACATTAGATTAGCTTCTAGACTTCATTTCTTGCTTGCATAGTAAACTTTTTTTTCTTCCTTTCAAAAAATAAAAGTTTTTCTTGAGATTAGGACATCATATTTGAGCATTGGATTCAAGTTTTTTGATTGGCTTCATAAGATTTTAGAACCTTTATGATCTTTTGTCTCTCATGCATATAGGACTATCTTGATCAAAATAAAAATAAAAATAGTAGTCTTAAGTTATATTTGCTTATTTTTTTAAGAAATTTGAAAAGTTAGAGTGCATTGGCATATAGGTGTGCTTGGTGTTGTTCTTTTAGGAAAAGAGATTCTCACCCTTCCCATTTGCTTTCAGAAAGAAGAATTTGGTTTGTAGAAGTATTTGCTTGTCTTTGATTTGCTGTTCATGAATATTGATTGGTGTGATTTTTGGTCTTGAAACAAAAATAAAAAACACTCTCTTCCCTCCCGTAAGTAGGCATATTGAAGGATAAAGTGAATATTTGCACAAACATACTGCATGGTTTTACTTTTCTGTCAGAACATCATGTATTCACCTAACCGTACACGTTAAAATCAACGGTAGTTGTAGGTTAAAATTTACGTAGTAACTTGAGTGATAGGTTAGAGACGTGTTCGGGCATCGTAAAATGTAGGAGCTGTCATTATTTGTCAGCATTACATTCTAGGACTCGCGCGGTTCTTCCTCATACCGTCAATATATCGAACAGTCTTTCACATACCCTTGAAGTATATGGAAAGGTACTTCATGTACTTGATTGTATATCAAAAGGCCCCTTGTGTACGGTTATGCATTAGAAAACACTACTACCGATTTGAGCTCCCATGTACCTTGAGTATATCGGGAGAACCCACTAGGGTACCTTATCTATATGAGAAAAGCTCTTTGCTCGTCTTGTTTGGAGCCATACACCAAAATCAACATTCAGGGAGATTACTACCCATGTACCCTTGAGGTATATCATGAGTGGCACCAGCTTGACAATCCTAGTGAGAGACTTGACTTTTGAACTCCTCTTGTCATTTTAAGTTTGCTTCTTTTGACCTATAGTTTGAGTAGGGAAGTCTTTTGGTGTGTTTTTTCTAGATTTTAAGACTCTAGGTTAGATATGAACTGTACACACTAGCTGAGTTAAGACATTCCAAGAGAGTACGGGGCTTGCCACCTGATTTCACTTTTGTTTTAAAAGGAAATCCAATGGAAGCTATCGATCAAGGAGCTGCTACCACCTCCCAAGTGGGAGATCATGTGGTGGAGGAAAGTGGAGTACCATATTCTTCACACCTTCCTCCCTTGATCCAATAGCCTTCTTGTGAGGATTCATCGCTCCATACTCTCGTGGAAGATGATTTTCATGATACCCATTTGGATTTTGGTCCTAATGCTCCTTTTTGGGAGACACCTATCGGACAGCCATTACCTCATTTGGCACCTATGTAAGTTCTCCTAAAAGTGAAGAAGAACACATGCAATATCATGTTGCTATCCTCCATTCATAGGAGGTAGAAAAGCAGATTGACAACATACTAGGCTCTTCACTAGTCCATTCCACATTCCTTCTTGTCGGATATCATTCACTAGCCGATTCTATGAGGCCCATTGAAATGATTATAGATTGTCCATTAACAACCCATAGTTGAGGTCAAATTTCCACCCCTCTCACCTCTTATGTTATGTCTGATCCAAATCTTCCCAGATCTTTTGCATCGGGAGCCCAATCTTCAATTCCTGTGTCTTTCGTACCTTTGAATGTTGGGGGAAAACCCTCAGCACGACCTATGTTATATGATCCTGGAATTGTACCTAGCCAAGAGCAGACCTCTAACATAGAAACATCTACAGTTTTTGTCCCTCCCACCCACACTAATGTGGTAGATCCCCCATCTAGTTCAGGTCAGCCCTTGGGGGCACAACCTTTGGCCATTCATTCTTCTAGTGGTTATGGTTATCAAATACCTGAAGGTAATCATCCATATAATCCTACTAGAACTCCATTCCATAGCAACACTTTTACGCCATGGGGGCAATCCAACTAGTCTTACATTCCAGCCATGGGAGGGATACCCATACATACTGCGGGAGGTGCGAGAGGACCGCCTTATGGAGGTCCACCGCCTGGGGGACCTAATGGTCTTGGAGGGCCTAGTATCCCTCCTCATGGTCCTGGGGGACCTGGTGGATTTCCTCCTTATGGCTCTCGAGGGTCTGGTGGCCCTCCACCTAGTGGTTCCAATGGATCTGGAGGCTTACTGCCTCTTGGAGGCTCCGAAGGGTCTGGTGATCCACCTCCTAGTGGTCCAGGTGGTCCCGACGGCTCTAGAGGTACTCCTCTTGGAGGCCTTGGTGGTCCTAGTGGTCCTGATTCTGGAAATCAACCCCCCATCGACAGATTTCCTGGTAGTTCTTCCTCACAGCAACCTATTTTTCAGTCAACCTATGGCCCTACTGGTAATTTCATGCCATATCAATATTACCAGTATGTACAACCCAATAGATAGTTACCTTTCCTTGAAAATTTGGAATTTCCTAATTTGTCCATGTTTATTAATGATCCCATTCGACATAATCCCTTGTGGCCTCCCATTCCAGTGAAGTTACCATCGGACATTCCAAAATTCGATGGGAAGTAGGGCAAAGATCCACGGAACCATGTCATGACTTTTCATCTGTGGTGTTCCTCGAACTCCCTCATTGATGATTCTGTTTGGTTATGACTCTTTCAGCAAAATTTGACTGGTACAGCCACGAAGTGGTATATTGAACTCCCACAACACTCATTTGTGGATTTTGGCTCGTTGGAAACCGTATTTCTTATGCACTTTCAACTCCCTATTTGTTATGAAATAGGCACTGATCTTTTAACTTCTCTCCAACAGAACACCTCCACCCACATTTTTGATCATATTCATGAGTGGAGAAAGCAGAGAAGGCTTATTAAGGCCCCTATTCCAGATCAATTGTTAGCTGATTGGTTCACTAAGTCCTTGTTGCCTCCTTTTCCCGAGATGTGGCCATGGGCGGTGTCATTACCGAAGAGCAGGCTATTAGTCAAGCTCAGTACCTAGACTTGGTCTATTCCCAGTCTGGGACCCTTTATGACCTGATTCCTTAAGCTCCTCACCCCAGCACTGACCCAACCAAGTTATCAACAGGAGTACCTGTTGATGGGATTGTTGGTTCAATCCAATCCCCATCCGCAGTGAAACCTACCAAGAAAACCCAACCTGCTACTCCTTTGAATCCCAAGTTTTCTGTCAAGGTCAATTCTATTCAAAGTAGTCAAACCTTAGGTAATAAAAAGAAAGGTAAAAGTTGAAATAAAAAACCTAGAAACCAGCAGGAGACCCCACAATCAACCCATAATGACAACAACATAGGGAAAAGGAAGGCTAAATACCCTTGTCTATTATGTGGACGTGACCACTTATCTAAGGAGTGTCCCCATTGGGATGAAATCTTCCTGTTTTTGATGTCTAACCCCACACCTACAGTACTTACGGATCCTTTCCCCTCTCAACAACAGCTGGTAGACCACATGTCGAACCAAGGTAACTCTATTTCATCAGAGGAAATTCATATCATGTCCTCAGATACCATCCATTTGCAAAGTCAAAATCAGAATTATGATAAACTCATAGATAAGCAAGAAGACCAATCTTCTTCAGGGAAATCTCACTCCACTAATTCTCCAGAATCCTTGTCTACTGTCCCCTTTTCTATCGAGAAGCCTACACTCGATATGATTTTGCACCCACCAAAGAGTACTCTTTGGAAGGTTTTCTTTAATCCCAATGCCCGAGATGCTAAATTCTATAATGTGGTTGAAGATCTAGCTCAGGCACCTTGTGTGATGTCTACCCTACAAGTACTCCAAAGTTTCCCTACACAGTGCAAGAACTTGTCGACTACATTAGGAGCTGTAGACCCAGATAACACTAACTTGATTCATAGCATTGCACTAGTGCTATATGTTCTCTACATGCATTCAAAATTTTGTTGTCCAAAACTATCATTTAGGCCCTCAAAGGATGCACCCACAAACACATATACCTTATCGTTT
>LPNX010122236.1:81368-130892 GCA_001517045.1 Pseudotsuga menziesii
TTTATATTGAATCCATACTAACACCATTATGTAAAAAGAGCATGCACAACATAAAAATACAAAGGACGAGACAACCATATACGTGGTTCACCTCCTCCATGAGGCTACGTCCACCAAGATTTTGTTAGTTGTTTTATTAATTCTTCCACAAGGGTGTACAATGATGTGACTTTATCTGTTACAATTCGTTTTAGCCTCAAAACAAATGAGTGCAGTGGAAATTTGCATTTCCCAATCCCCTAAAGGGATGTTCATGGCCCGACTTTGCACAAATAGTTAGCATACAAATGATACCAATGCTATGTTATCCGAGAATGAGCTCACGGCCAAACGCCATGAGTTGGTACATAAAAGAAAAAGGGCAACTTAGGCTCTATAATAGCATGCTACTTTTGTTTGTGATTCCCTCTCGATCTGAAATAATTCCAAACTTTATAATATATTTTTAAAACATCTTCAAAATCCATCTTTCAACCATACATTAATACGGAATCCAACCCTTTTGTTATACCAAAATCCTATCACCATCATGTGATAAGAACTTTGACATACCTACTTGCCTTGAAATCCCAACTTCTAGACCGAAGACTAAATGGTATCTTATCAGTCTGTCATACAAATTCCCAGCACTACTCATGCTCCCTTATCCAGGAGAGGTACCCCTGTTCGTACCGCTTTTCATCGATTGTCCACAAGAGGTGCCACCGCCTGTCACCCTTGGTCCATAGGCGGTTATTACCAGAACTACTCTGTCAAAGAAGGAGAAGCATGGTACCCTTGGTAAAAGGGTAAAAAGAGAAGCTTCTCGAGGCTTCTAGATGATAAACCTCGAGATATCTCTTATCCCTACTACTGTGGGTTGGTTGAGCTCAAGCTCCCTCATCCTAGGATCTTAGAGGCCACCTCAACCACTAATTTTTCAACAATCTCTATCCATTAAAGCCCTATATATATGAGCTCATAGCCATGGTTTAGGGGAGAACATTGAAGGTATTGTTATGTTGTTGCTACTTTGGAAATGCTCCTACAACACCTACAAAGCGCGGTACCAGGTAGGCATTAGTCCAAAATCCCTTTTTCGTCATTTTTCTTTGTAAAAATTTGGAATTTTGATTGCGTTTAGTTCTATTATCAAGCTCGTGTTATTGAATCTGATGTGTGTGGCTTGCTGCTTTGATGGTTTAAGATTGATTTTGAGTGGAATTTGAAAATTTGTTTAGTCTTTTTTATTATTCATCCGCTTCTTGCTTGTTGGTTGTGTTTAAATAAGGATTTCTTGTTTTCTGAAAGTTAGGGTGCTCATTGAATTCTCTTTTTGTTGCATGTACTGAAAGAAGAACATTAGATTAGCTTCTAGAATTCATTTCTTGCTTGCATAGTAAACTTATTTTTCTTCCCTTCAAAAAAGAAAAGTTTTTCTTGAGATTAGGACATCATAATTGAGCATTGGATTTGAGTTTTTTGATTGGCTTCATAAGATTTCAGGACCTTTACAATATTTTGTCTCTCATGCATATAGGACTATCTTGATCAAAATAAAAATAAAAATAGTAGTCTTAAGTTAGATTTTCTTATGTTTTAAAGAAATTTGAAAAGTTAGAGTGCATTGGCATATAGGTGTGCTTGGTGTTGTTCTTTTAGGAAAAGAGATTCTCACCCTTCCCATTTGCTTTTGGAAAGAAGAATTTGGTTTGTAGAAGTATTTTCTTGTCTTTGATTTGCTGTTCATGACTGTTGATTGGTGTGATTTTTGGTCTTGAAACAAAAAGAAAAAACACTCTCTTCCCTCCCGTAAGTAGGCATATTGAACAATAAAGTGAATATTTGCACAAACATACTGCATGGTTTTACTTTTCTGTCAAAACATCATGTATTCACCTAACTGTACAAGTTAAAATCAACGGTAGTTGTATGTTAAAATTTACGTAGTAACTTGAGTGATAGGTTAGAGACGTGTTCAGGCATCGTAAAACGTAGGAGCTATCATTATTTGTCAGCATTACATTCCGGGACTCGTGCGGTTCTTCCACGTATCGTCGGTATATCGAACAGTCTTTCACATACCCTTGAGGTATATGGAAAGGTACTTCATGTACTTGATTGTATATCAAAAGGCCCCTTGTGTATGGTTATGCATTAGACAACACTACTACCGATTCGAGCTCCCACATACCTTGAGTATATCGGGAGACCCCACTAGGGTACCTTATCTATCTGAGAAAATCCCTTTGGTCATCTTGTTTGGAGCCATACACCAAAATCAACATTCCTAGAGATTACTATGCATGTACCCTCGAGGTATATTGCGAGTGGCACCAGCTTGACAATCCTAGTGAGAGACCTGATTTTTGAACTCCTCCTGTCATTTTAAGTTTTCTTGTTTTGACCTATAGTTTGAGTAGGGAATTCTTTTGGTGTGTTTTTTCTAGGTTTTCATACTCTAGGTTAGATATGAACTATACACACTGGCTGAGTTAAGACAGTCCAAGAGAGTATGGGGCTTGCCACCTGATTTCACTTTTGCTTCAGAAGGAAATCCAATGGAAGCTATCGATCGAGGAGCTGCTACCAACTCCCAAGTGGGAGATCATGTGGTGGAGGAAAGTGGAGTACCATATTCTTCACACTTTCCTCCCTTGATCCAACAGCCTTCTTGTGAGGATTCATCGCTCCATCCTCTCGTGGAAGATCATGTTGATGATACCCATTTGGATTTTGGTCCTAATGCTCCTTTTTGGAAGACACCTATTGGACAGGTCATTACCTCATTTGGCACCTATGTAAGTTCTCCTGAAAGTGAAGAAGAACGCAGGAAATATTGTGTTGCTATCCTCCATTCACAGGAGGTAGAAAAGCAGATTGACAACATACTAGGCTCTTCACTATTCCATTCCACATTCCTTCCTGTCGGATATCGTTCACTAGCTGATTCTATGAGGCCCATTGAACCGATTATAGATCGTCCATTCACAACCCACAACTGAGGTCAAATTTCCACCCCTCTCACCTCTTATGTTATGTCTGATCCAAATCTTCCCAGATCTTTTGCATCAGGAGCCCAATCTTCAATTCCTATGTCTTCAGTACCTTTGAATTCCGGGGGAAAACCCTCAGCATGACCTACGTTATCTGATCCCGGAATTGAACCTAGTCAAGAGAAGACCTCTAACATAGAAACATCTACAGTTTTTGTCCCTCCTACCCACACTAATGTGGTAGATCCCCCATCTAGTTCAGGTCAGCCCTTGGGGGCACAACCTTTGGCCATTCAGTATTCTAGTGGTTATGGTTATCAAATACCTGAAGGTAATCATCCATCTTATCCTACTGGAATTCCATTCCCTAGCAACACTTTTATGCCATGGGGGAAACTCAACTAGTCTTACATGCCAGCCATGGGAGGGATACCCATACATACTGCGGGAGGTGTGGGAGGACCGCCTTATGGAGGTCCTCCGCCTGGGAGACCTAATGGTCTTGGAGGGCCTGGTATCCCTCCTCATGGTCTTGGCAGTCCTAGTGGTCCTGGGGGTCCTGGTGGCTTTCCTCCTTATGGCTCTGGAGGGTCTGGTGGCCCTCCACCTAGTGGTTCCAATGGCTCTAGAGGCTTCCCACCTCTTGGAGGTTTTGGAGGGTCTGGAGATCCACCATCTGGTGGTCCTGGAGGTCCCAGTGGCTCTATAGGTACTCCTCTTGGAGGCCCTAGTGGTCCTAGTGGTCCTGATTCTGGAAATCAACCCCCCATCGACAGATTTCCTGGTAGTTCTTCCTCACAACAACCTATTTTTCAGTCAACCTATGGCCCTACTGGTAATTTCATGCCATATCAATATTACCAGTATGTACAACCCAAGTTGATTAATGATCCCATTTGACATAATCCCTCGTGGCCTCCCATTCCAGTAAAGTTACCATCGGACATTCCAAAATTCGATGGGAAGTAGGGTGAAGATCCACGGAACCATGTCATGAATTTTCATCTGTGGTGTTCCTCGAACTCCCTCATAGATGATTCCGATTGGTTATGAATCTTTCAGAAAAATTTGACTGGTACGCCGTGAAGTGGTATATTGAACTCCCACAACACTCATTTGTGGATTTTGGCTCGTTGGAAACCGTATTTCTTACGCACTTTCAACTCCCTATTCGTTATGAAATAGGCACTGATCTTTTAACTGCTCTCCAACAGAACACCTCCACCCACATTTATGATCATATTCATGAGTGGAGAAGGTGGAGAAGGCTTATTAAGGCCCCTATTCCAGATTAGTTGTTAGCTGATTGGTTCACTAAGTCCTTGTTGCCTCCTATTGCCCGAGATTTGGCCATGGGCGGTACCGTTACTGAAGAGCATGCTATTAGTCAAGCTCAGTACCTAGACTTGGTCTATTCCCATTCTGGGACCCTTTATGACTTGATTCCTCAAGCTCCTCGCCCCAGCACTGACCCAACCAAGACATTAGCAGAAGTACCTATTGACAGGATTGTTGGTTCAATCCAGTCCCCATCCGCAGCGAAACCTGCCAAGCAAACCCAACTTGCTACTCCTTTGACTCCCAAGGTTTCTGCTGAGTTCAATTCTATTCAAAGTACTCAAACCTCAAGTAATAAAAAGAAAGGTAAAAGTTGAAATAAAAAACCTGGAAACCAGTAGGAGACCCCACAATCAACCCATTATGACAACAACATAGGGAAAAGGAAGGCTAAATACCCTTGTCTGTTATGTGGTGGTGACCGCTTATCTAAGGAGTGTCCCCATCGGGATTAAATCTTCCAGTTTTTGACGTTTAACCCCACACCTACAGTACTTACAGATCCTTTCCCCTCTCAACAACAGCTGGTAGAACACATGTCGAACCAGGGTAACTCTAGTTCATCAGAGGAAATTCATATGATGTCCTCAGATACTATCCATTTGCAAACTCGAAGTCAGAATTATGATAAACGCATAGATAAGAAAGAAGACCAATCTTCTTCAGGGAAATCTCACTCCACTAGTTCTCCAGAATCCTCGTCTACTGTCCCCTTGTCTATCGAGAAGCCTACACTCGACATGATTTTACACCCACCAAAGAGTACTCTTCGGAAGGCTATCTTTAATCCCAATGCCCAAGATGCTAAATTCTATAATGTGGTTGAAGATCTAGCTCAGGCACCTTGTGCGATGTCTACCCTAGAAGTACTCCAAAGTTTCCCTACACAGCGCAAGAACTTGTTGACTACATTAGGAGCTGTAGACCCGGATAACACTAACTTGATTCACTTCAATGTTGAGAACAATAAACCTAGATTACTGCATAAACTTGATTTTTAGATCATTATGAAAGTAGTGGGAAAGAAAGTATTTCGAATGGTACTAGATGAAGGAGCTTCGACCTCGGTGTTATATCTAACTTGTTGGAAATCTCTTGGCTCTCCCGAGCTTGTTACATCACCTATGACCCTTAAAGCCTTTGATGGATGAGGATTCCAACTCCATGGCCTCATATCAGCCCTATCAGTCAAGCTAGGGGGAAAAACCATTTCCATCCAAGTAGAAGTGGTAGATGCCCCTTTAGATTATAACCTCCTTTTAGGAAGGAATTGGTTCTATGCCATGAATGCCATCTCTTCAATAGTATTTCTAACGGTCCAATTCCTACATCTCGGGAAAATTGTTATTATTGACTAGCTTGATTTTTGTATGCTGGATGTTACTACCTCTACGGATAATAACATCCCCATGTTAGGTCAGTCCCCTCCTCCTTATGAGTTGATTGGGGTAGGTATGTTGAAGGATTCATCCCTTATGGGGATTTTTCCCTCCACTCCTCCTAGCATGGATACCGCGACAGTACATATGATTGCTTCATTTGATATTGAGCTCCAAGGCACAAATGTTGTTGAGCCCGCATGAAGCTATGTATGACACCATTCAAACTTGTTTCGATGATCACACTAATGACATTCATTTAGTGGCTTTAGATCTTTACCATTTACCATACTGGTTAGCACCTTCTCTTCCAGTTCTAGACTATCTCTCCATGACTTTTCCTTCCGACAAGTCCATTATAGAGATCATGAACACAGGTGAACCCATTTGGGAGGATCACCATCATAGATCCATGTTCCTTTCCAATACCAGTTCGGGTAGTTATGATTTTGCATCCTTGTTTCCTACTGATATTGTCAACGTTCTGCAAAGTCCTATGTTGTTGCAAGATACAGATTCTGAAGGAAACCTTTGCAACATTACTCAGACAAACCCAATTGACATATCAGCTAAGCTTGATGTTATTGAGCATGTTCATGTTGGGAAAAACTACTCTACAGATGAATCTGAAGCATATAAGGCACTTTTTAAGGAAATTCATGATTTTTTTCCCTGGTCCTATGAAGCGATGCTGGGGATTGACCCTTCCATTATGGTCCATGAGATTAGAACTTATCCCATGGCTAAACCTATCAGGCAGAAACTTAGGCAAGTCCATCCTAGGATGGCTGCAACTGTTAAACCTGAGATTGAGAAACTTATGAAAGCTGGTTTTATTTATCCTGTACCTCTAACGGAATGGGTATCGAATGTTGTCCATGTCAATAAAAAGCAGGGCACCATTAGAGTCTGTATTGATTTTAGGGATTTAAATAAAGCTTGTCCCAAAGACAACTTTCCTACCCCGCACATCGATCAGATTATCGACAACTGTGCTAGAAGTGTCATCTTTTCATTCATGGATGGCTTCTCTGGCTACAATCAAATTGAGATATTGCCCGCAATCAGATTGAGATATTGCCCACCGTTCAGCATAAGACGACATTCATTTTCCCATGGGGAACATTTGCATATAAGAAGTTACCTTTTGGCCTGAAAAACGCTGGTGCCACATTCCAGCGTGCAATGTCCTATGCATTTCATGACATTAAACATATTGTTGAACCGTACCTTGATGACCTCCCTGCTCATTCATAGTGATGGGATGACCACCCTGGTCATCTTTGAGACATCTTCCTGAGATGTCGTCATTATAATATACAGCTCAATCCGCATAAATGTGTTTTTTGCGTTGAGACAGGACGTCTGCTTAGCTTTGTGGTATCCAAATATGGCATTCAGATTGATCCTTTGAATATTGCCACCATCATTAATCTACCAGCCCCAACCACCATCCTTGAACTCCAAAGTTTGCATGGGAAGGAAAACTTTCTCTGCCGTTTCGTGTGCAATTTCGCTGAGAAAACGCATAGTTATATGCGTCTCCTTAAGAAGAACACTCCATTCTTCTAGGATGACCAGGCCCAACACGCCTTTGATAGTATTAAGCATGCTCTGACTCATTCACTTGTAATACACCCCCCAGACTATTCAAAAGATTTTCTTTTGTATATTGCTTCCTCCGCTACTACCATCGCCATGGTTTTAGTGCAGGACAATCTCCACAGTCAGGAGCATGTGATTTATTACACCAGTAAGAATCTTATTGATTCTGAAACTTGTTATTCACATGTGGAGAAGCTAGATTTGGCCACGGTCATTGCTGTTAAAAATTTTTGTCACTACATTTTGCTTTTCACTACCATCGTATTGGCAGACCAGAACCCAATGTACTACATCTGACTCGTCAGGTACTCGAGGGCAAGTACTCCCGTTGGATTGTCATCCTTCAGGAGTTCGATCTTGATTTTTCCAAGGCTACATCAAAGAAATCCATGGTTTTTGCTGAGCTTATATGTGACCTTCCCTATGCTACCATGGAATCTGAGCCCAGCAATTCATTTCCGGATGAATTCATGTTCCTAATTAGCACTGCTGATCCTTGGTATGGAGATTTGTTGATTTAGCTCTAGACCTAGTGTTTTCAGTTGCATCTATCTCGCGATGATCGTCACCGTATTCATCACCATGTGAAATACTACCTCATCTTGCATGACACCTTGTATAGACATGGGATTGACTCCATTCTCCTGCGATGCCTCACTCATGAGGAGGCTGAACACATGTTAAATGATTGCCACTCTGCAGCATGTGGCGGTCATTTATCTAGGATGGCTATAGCCTAGAAAATTCTTCACACTAGCCATTTCTGGCCTTCTGTCTTCAAATACCGCCATGAGGCTATTAAGAAATGCCCACCATGCCAACATTTTTATCCCAAAAAGCGCACCCATCCTGCTCCGCTTCACCCCATCATTGCCATTGGCCCTTTTGCCAAATGGGGGATTGACTTCATGCATTGTAAACCTACCTTAGTTGGGGGGCATGGTTACATCATCGTAGCCATGGATTATTTTATAAAATGGGCTAAGGCCATGCCTACATATGCAGAAGATGGTAATATTGTCACTCTCTTCTTGTTCAATCATGTCATAGCTAGATTTGGAGTTCCATAGTCCATTGTCACTGATCACAGATCCCATTTCCGTAATCAAATGATGGAGGAATTGAGTGCCAAGCTAGGTTTTCGCCATTAAAACTCTATGCTGTATTATCCGCAAGCTAATGGTCAGGTAGAGGCCATTAAGAAAGTTTTGAAAACTACGCTTCGTCGGATGGTTGGAGATCATAAATCCAATTGGCATCTCGTTCTTTTTTTTGCTCTTTGGGCTTATCAGATTTTTGTGAAAATAGCTACTAGTTTCACGCCATTCCAGCTTGTCTATGGACTCAAAGCTATTTTGCCTATCCAATGTCAGATTCCATCTTTACAACTCACTGTCGAACTTCTCCCAGACACTTCCATAGAGGAAGCAAGATTTTTGTACATGAATAACCTTGATGAGACTCGTAGAGATGCTTCCTTGGCCAATGAGGCACATAAAAAATGCGTCAGTACGATAAATCCGTCCAGCCTCGTGTTTTCAATGAGGGTGACCTAGTTTTCACTTATGACTAGAGATATGACAAGCTAGGAAAGGGTAAGTTCGAGTCTATGTGGTATGGACCTTTCATTATTTCTAAGGTGTTAGATAAAGGAGCCTATGAGTTGGTAGATTATGATGGAATCCCTTTGGGGCAACCTCGTAATGGGTTGTACCTGAAAAGGTACTATGCCTAGGTCTTTTTGGATGGTATCTTGTATATATGGATATGGATTGAATTTTAGTGTGTTTTCAGTATTTTCAAGATGGTTTTGAGTTTTGGTGCCTGCATCTATTTATACCATGTTTTGGTCATGTAGATGGCTTTCTACAGCTTCACTGATGGTGCTTGCTGCCACACCTTGAATCTAGCCTCGGCTGCTTGGGTTCTCTATTCCCCAGCTAAATATTTGGTCAGTTCAGGAGTGGTTTGCTTAGGTCCCGCTACTAATAACATTGCTGAGTATGAAGCAGTCATTGGTCTTCTGACTGAAGATGCCTCCCAAGATGTTTGTGATCTAGTAGTTTTGATGGAATCTCAGCTCGTGGTTTGTCATTTAAACCATATCTACACCATTAGGAACCCGGTGCTCCTCCATCTCTTCCAAAGGGTACGTTTGTTAGAAATATCATTTGGAACCATTACATATAGGGATATCCCTAGGGAACATAATGTAGTTGCTGATTCATTGTCTAATTACATCCTAGATTGGCATATTGCTCATTCATGACATTAATCAAACATGGTACATTGTAAACAAACATTTAAAGATGCATAGAACTCATCGAAAATGCATTCATCCATTTGAAACGTATAAACATCATGTAAAAGTATATATATATGAAATATGTTACAAAAATAGGTCCTGAGACCTCTTCTGAAGCACGTAGGCTTTTAGGAAAAATCATCATACAAAAATCCTAAAGCTATCAGCTTTTAGTATATATGTCTCATCTACCGGTGGTGCTCATGATAGCACATCACTGCTCGAGCCACCCTGCGGAGTAGCCTGCTGAATCGGCTTAGTACTCCCACCATAGATCTCTGATATCTAGTCGGGAGATCATCTATATTAGCATCTGGGATGTCCAGAGTCAACCTCTCAAGGTTCTCCTCTAGCTCCCCAGTGATATCATCACCCTATGGCACGAAGTGAGCTCTGAATCGCCTGTCTAATGGAGATTCTTGTCCAGGCCTCACTACTCCAACATCTACATGAAGACAAACAGGTCTCGTCACTTATCAAAAAAATAATAAAACATAAAAAACATAAAAACATTTTTCATCTTTAGGGTTTCTTGTTTCTTACCAATGTCTCCCCACTTCCCTCCAGGTGGGAGTGGTAGGTCAGGATCACCTATAAAATCTATGCCCGCATAGGCATAGTCCTCGACCATGAGCATTTGATCCCGTAGCCATCTGAAGAATGCGTCACCGAACTTCACTATGCCCCTATCCACTCCTGTGTGAGCCATGACTTGGACCCACCTTAGCATGAGGGGGTCCCATGCTCTCAGACTTCGAAAAGTCACCTGGGGCCTCATCTGGGGGACCCACTTGAAGAAGAAACAAGCTAATATGGAACCAAATCTGAATTGCTTCAGCTCTCCCTGCCGACATTTAGTTAGCTAATCCTTGAATATTGGAAGCAAGGATTCCGCCCAGTTGAACACCGTAGGTACCATTACCTCTAGGGCATACAACATATGTGCCTAGGGAGCCTGATGTACACCCCGGCTCCCTACCACCCTCTGCATGGTGAATAGAATGATCTGTAGAGCCCTGCCTGTCACTGCCCTGAAGGGGATTTTCTTCCCTAATGTACCTGTACCTGGTGCATAGCATCGATCTATGAGCTCTCTGGTGGTAATGTCCCCACCATGGGAACCTGTCAGTGAGATAGGGACACCCCATCTTGATAGGCCAGTCAAGGAGTAGATATCCTCTACCTCCACTATAAGTATATGTGCCCCCACCTCGAAATACTGTTGTTTTGGATTCCACATTCTCAGGATGTGCTCCAGTAGTCTCTCGTGGGACACCATGCTTGGTGTCCGAAAGAACTTTAGAAGTCCACAATTTCGAAGTGTGGAAATACACACTGGATTCCTTTCAGCAGCAACATCCTCATCATCATGAGTGCTTTCCTTCCATATCACCATATTTTGGAAGCCTAGACCTGCCAAAACAATAATGGTATACATCTATATCATCCTTAAATCATTATAAATCAAAAGAATGAGCTAGTTTTGTATATATCATTGATTAAAATTCTCCACGGTCAGCACTTCCTGTGCCCCATTGGAGATAGGTAGTGGCACCTCCTGTTCACCTTGTCTTTGGCATGGTTCTCAGGTGGTACTACCTATCTCGCAAGGGGTGGCCGCGATGCCCGCAAATAGGATTTTAGGGCTTGCCAAATAGGCTTAAAACCCCATCAAATCCCAAGATAAAAGCTATGCAATGAAAGAAGAAGGTCTTAGCTCTTACTTATGATTGACGAAACTGAAAACAGACAGTGGAAACTCCCGGTATCAGCTACGGAAGATCTGGCTAAAAAATGCTCCAAGTGCTCTTTGCCAAGAGGTAAATAGTGAAATGTTTGGTTTTTTACTATTTACTTGCCCTATATAGACATTTTTTGGGTCTGAATTTGTATAGTTTTGATATTACATCATGTTCTGGTCAAAATCTATTTGTCATAATCCCGTAATGTTGATTTTGGATGCATTTAATACTCATTTATGAGTCGTTTGCAGGTTGACTTTAGTAAAAGATTTGGAAAGTTTGTCTATGGATTTTTTGTACTTTCACAAAATGGAAAAGATCATTGAGCATTTATTACGACACTTTATCACACTCGTTAAAATCTAGTATCAAAGTTCCAAGTCTAGTTCAAGTTTCTTTTTAGGCTCGTTAAAATACAACATTGTGTAAAGAAACGTTATGGAGTCTTCTTTTCGCATCTTCTTTTAGACTCCTTAAACATGAAAAGATAGTCGAGTCCAATTCCGAATCTTTCCAGGCTTGCAAAAAGTGACATTGTGTAAAGAAACTTCATGGAGTTCTCTTTAAACCCTTTTCAGACTCCCTAAATATGAAAAGATCGCCAAGCGATATTGTTTTCTTCACGCTTGTTAAAGTATTTGAAGAGTCGTTTATCTGACGGTAGGTTATCTGTTTCTTGGTTCAGATAGTACTATTTACGAGAAAGGAACGCTCCAGCCAATCATGACTGGAAGAGTTCTCTAAGGTATGATTTTATACTTTTTTCGGCCTTAGAGACTAAATCATACGAAAAAGGACCCCCATGGAGTCTTCTTCCGTATTCATTTAGACTCTCTAAACATGAACGATACCGAGTTTTCTTTTAGTGGACTCATTAAATTAAACATTGACAGACCCATTTTTGGAACGAACCCATCCTCTCCCATGTTCGTAAAACATATGAGACTGGACTTGTCTTCTGATAAGCTACATCAAGTGTTTGTTACCCTCTTTGAACTCATAAAACAAAAAAGAGGCACTCATTGATCATGATGGGGGAAATAGGAAAGGGAATTATTTTGCAAATAATGGCAGTTGTTTTTCATTACCTTTGAACATGGCACTTGTCTGCACAATCATGTCAGTTAATTGGGTATTCAGTTGATCTCTGTGATGATCCACTTTCATGAGTCATGTCAATCCTTTGAGTCTTCAAAATAATGCATTGTCCCCTGTCGCATTGTGTATTTGTCCTATCTAGTCATGCTGCCAAGTCATTTTGTCGTGCCACCCGATGTTCAAAGGGACTCTAAAGAAGTCTTACCTCTGCAGTATACACAGCCTTTGTGTCAGTATCTTTGAGTCAGTCATATGGTTAGTATGTTCACATCATTATAGAACTATGTTCCAAGTTTCGTGTCGTCGATATCGGACTCATCATGGCCCTCCTTTGACGAGACTATTCCTGTCGACATCAACTCATCATCTGGAAAATAGTCTTAGAAACACTATTCGGTACCTTGAGATCTATATTCCTTAATGACAGGTTCTCTTGCTCTCGACATTGGTTCACATCATTGAACTTTGATCAATGGAATCGACTGGGTGTTCGACATCAGGACATCTATTCTCACTTAGTAGATTGTACTATGGTACCTTGGGAATCATTGACATTAATGGTGATCTCCCTCGCACTTGTTAATGGTTCACATCATTGGTTGGTAATTAAGTGGTTTCTACCATGTTCAACTTTATATCATTGCAATCACATGGATAGAATCATACTTTGTAGAAGACGAGACGAAGACCCTGGGTATTTTTTAAAAAGATCTCATTGCTTTTCCCCAGGTTGCAATGGAGTTTTGTATATCTAGCATGGATCCACATTTGTATGGTTGTGGCTATGCTCAAATTTTAGTCTGTATGACATAGATCTATGTTGTATGTCTGGTAGCTATGTCGAAGTTTGAGTCCTCTATCACATGGATCTACACTGTATTCTAGTAGCCATGCTTGTTTATTCCACTCATGGATCTACCTTGTATTAGTCTGCAGCTATGAGTTTGGTTACTTGTGTCTATGAGTCAACATACTGATGTACTATAGATTCCTACTTAACTGCATGCTCCAATTGAGCCAACATTTTCATCTCCTGGCAACAAATTGTTCTCAAATCTCTCGTTTATCGTATCACTCCGAGACTCATGCTTTGGGGGGCATCCTGTTATACCAAAATCTCGTCACCATCATGTGATAAGAACTTTGAAATACCTACTTGCCCTGAAATCCCAACTTTTAGAGTGAATACTAAATGGTTTCTTATCAGCCTATCATACAAATTCCTAGTACGACTCATGCTCCCTTATCTAGGAGCGGTACCCCTGTTCGCACCGCTTTTCATCAATTGTCCACAAGCGGTGCCACCGCCTGTCACTCTTGCTCCATAGGTGGTTATTACCAGAACCTCTCTGTCAAAGAAGGAGAAGTGTGTACCCTGGGTAAAAGGGTAAAAAGAGAAGCTTCTTGAGGCTTCTAGATGATAAACCTAGAGATATCTCTTATCCCTACTACTGTGGGTTGGTTGAGCTCGAGCTCCCTCATCCTAGGGTCTTAGAGTCCACCTCACCCACTAATTTCTCAACCATCTCTATCCATTAAATCCCTATATATATGAGCTCATGTCCATGGTTGAGGGGAGAACATTGAAGGTATTGTTATGCTGTTGGACTGATTCTTTGCCCAATATCATTTGGAGAGAGCATAGAGGGCTATAGTCGGAGCTTATGGGGATGAAGAGCTAGTTTCATGGAGATGCATTTCAACACTAATATTGGTTGTAAACTTCTTCATATTTCTAATGAAAGTTGATTTTATGTCTCATATATATTGTTGATGTTTCATTTTAGATATATATTGCTAGATTCCTTAGTCACTAGCATAGATTAGTAGATCATATTTTGGTTGCTTTGATATATTTCGTGTTGAAATATTTTGTAGGTACACGGGTGAACTATCAAGGCCTTGTATTCAAGATATCTATAGCGTCTAGGGGGAGTGATCAACCTCTATGATCTATTTGTTCTGGATCTGAACCATTCAGACCAACGGAAGACCTTGTTGTCCACAGGAGGTGAAATATTTTGATCAACACCTTTTTAAAAGATAAAGCTAACAAATCCCAGCCATTTTTTAAACACCAGATCGACTCTCATAAAAGCATGGGCATGAAATAAAATAGATTTTAACACAAACACAATATTCAAAGCAAGTAGCTAACCCCGATTGTTTCCTTTCTGAAACCGTGGCATCAAAAGACAGAGATTTAACAAAGCATAATAATTAAAGCCAAGAGCTAAACCCTGATCGATTTCTTCTCTGAAATCATAGCATTAACAAAGCATAATATTTAAAGCCAAAAGCTAAACCATAGATTGATTTTCCTTTTCTGAATCATGGCATATAAAGACACGGATTTTAATATAGGACAAACTCAAGCTAGAGATCGATTTTTCTAAAAATGTGGCATAAAAGACAGAGAGTTTAATAAAGAATAAAACTCCAGTCAATAGCTAAACCAGAGATTGATTTCCTTTTCTGAATCATGGCATAAAAATACACATATTTTAATATAGGACAAACTCAATCTAGAGATCGATTTTTCTGAAAATGTGGCATATATAAAACAGCTAATGAACAAGTGCAGATCATGCAAAACCCAGCTTGAAATAATATAGCAGTGTTTGTCATGTAATCACCAGATTCAAGAGATCGTGGGCATATAGAACAACTATTAAACAAAACCCAGCTCATGCAAAACCCCAGATTGAAGTACTATGGTAGCGTTTGACATGCAATCACCAGATTAAAGAGAACGTGGGAATATAGAACAGTTATTAAACAAGACACAACTCATGTAAAACCCCAGATCGAAATACTATGGAAGCATTTGACATAATTATCATGCAATTTCTAGATCAATATAATAAGTAGCTATTTGACAAAGCACAACTCATGCATTCACCAGATCGATAAATAACCAGCGTTTGACAAAATTATCATACAATTTCTAGATCAATATAATAAGCAACGATTTGACAAAGCACATCTCATGCATTCACCAGATTGATAAATAAACAGTGTTTGACAAAATTATCATACAATTTCCATATCAATATAATAAGCAGCGATTTTGACAAAGCACGACTCATGCATTCACCAGATCGATAAATAACCAGCGTTTGACGAAATTATCATGCAATTTCTAGATCAATATAATAAGCAGCAATTTTTCAATGATTAGATCTAGAATGCATGAAATCCCAATCGTATTCAGAAATGGGATTGAATATAATAACAAAAACAACCAAAATGCAAAATCAATATAGACTGACCCTCATTTTAACAGTACGAAAGTGTATATGGAACCGATAGATCGCTAGGAGATTACGCCCCCTTCTTGAAAATGGATTGGGATCCTTTATCTTTCACGAATATAGGATCCCTTTCAAAGATTGTAAACTTTTTAATATTTATCATTCTTCGAAAGGCACCCCCTTTCCTTTGCATTTTTCTCCTTTAATAATGTGTAGGTTCCTCGTTTCCTTTTCTCCCAGCGCATGTGGGATTAATAAATTATATCTTTTATGTTTAATATATTTTATATTTTGAAAATATCTATGCATACTTGATAAGCATTTGTCTTTACGCTAAAATCATTTCTCTTCTAGTTCTAACATTTACCAAAGCCATTTTTACTATATCAAGGCTTAAGAAGAAAAAGGTCTTATAAAATTCCTACACCATATAAACCTTTTCTTCTTTCCTTTTACCTCAAGGCATATATATATATATATATTATACAATTAATCTATGCTTATATGTAAGAGCCTATTTCCTCCATACTTTCATACATCCAAATTTACCAATACTAACCCTCTTAGAATAGTGGAATTGGTAAATAATATTTTTAATAAAAGGATTAACTCGCCATACTATAACAATGCATGGACCCCTTGTTTTCTCAAGTGAGTAGAGCATTGTTTCTTAATCAACTTATATTTATATACAACGAATATTGGGTAAGTAAGCAAACATGACTCTCTATTCTTTTAGCATTCTCAAGTACCATGAAGATGCATAGTCATCATTCATGGGGTTCCCAAGCCTTTACTTTTCCTGAACATGCTTTCCCCCTAGTGGATCTGTTTCCCTATCGTTTGGTCATATCAAGTTTCACCTTCTAAGTCAAACAATCAAATTCTTAACCTAGGATGCTAGGCTCATAAATCACCTTTTACTAAGCTTTGCATTTTCGGATGGGGGTCATGAGGGGACAATACATCCTTCCCCCCTTAGAGTTAACACCGTCCTCGGTGTTACCTATTTATCCAGCCTTGTCTCCATTCTTTCTTTGGTTCTCATTGCTTTCTTTTGTATTTCCTAATCTCTCTAATTAATGGGATTGGGCCCTCATCCTACATTTATAATCATACATATGCATATATACTAGCATCGACATTGAAAACAATGTATAACTCAGAAATCCAACACTATACAATTTCCATAATCCACAGTGGTTCCAATATACATGTTAGTTCTATTTTCGAATAAATAGACATATTACCACATAGGTATAAGTTTACCTATAATGCACATACCTCTTCCCAACATTACTCTTTTCTCTGGATGTCCTCCATCCCAACACTCCAAGTGCTAACAGTACTCCAAGTACCAATCCAATCCACATAACACAAGGACGATACCCTTCCTTAGGCGTATCTCCTTCTTTTACTATTCAGGGCGCTTACTGATCCAAGCTACCCAACACAAGGATGATACCTTTCCTTAGGCATATCTCCTTCTTGTGCTATTCAGGGCGCTTCCCCAAGCTGAGGTACTTTCATTCTCAGACACCACAACACCTAGAGGTTATTCTCTTCACAGAGCCCCCACTCTTGTGACATTCCTCTTAATGTGTGTGGAACGAACCTTAACCAAAACGTCTTACATCTAGGCATCCCCAGAATGCATAATGGTCCCTAGCTGGCCCAGGGGAAAATAGGTAGCTTTCATCCACTACCTTCATCACCACTTCCTCATGGTGACAACTTTATGCACATGAGATATTTCTCATATCTTTTTTTTAACTCATTACAGTCCTAGAGCTTTAGCCTTCCTCATGGCCACAATTTCCCATGCTTGCAATCACTCCATAAGTGGTCAGTTTATCATATTATTGATCAAAATTTTTAGCATAATTCATGTCTTACATCATTTCTCATTCCTCAGATAGGAGCCTTTATACTAGTGTACTCTTTTTACCACTAAGGAATTTATTGATTTTAAGCACAAAGCATTTTCTTACTCAGCTCGGCTGCACTGTAGCCCAAGTTCATAAGTAAATCCAAATTTCATGACTTTAAAGATTTGTTGTCGTACCTGAATCTCTTCACCACAACTTTTCCTTCAGGTTCTGCATTCACTTAGCATTCATTTAGTAGCTAATGAAATATAATTATAACTTCTTATAAGCAATTCACATTCTACTTTATAACAATTCACAAGATAGCATCTTTAGAAATCAATTAGTATACACTTACATCATCATTCACCACTATTTCAAGAGTTATTATTTCATGACAAGATGATAGCAATTCCCTGACAACACATAACTCTACCTTAGGTTTATGTCCATTTAGGACCCGAGTCATATGCTATTGATGTGCACACATGTAGGAGGAGCATCAAGGGTCTGGTCCAGCCAATTCCTCACATTTTCTTCATGGAACCACCTTTGAGAACCGATAATTCGTTCGACTTGTCGAGTAGGCCTAGCCATCACAATTATGTTTAGTGACCAGCAATTTGTTAATAAAATTTTAGTATTTATGCATTTTAACGCTCCTAACATCCATTCGACACAATGTACATTTTTCATTCAGATGTGGTGCAGAAGACAAGTTAAGCTAATACCAAAACAACATCTTTAAAGAAGTGTAGTAAACAATATTTTTTAGCAAACAAGCATTAAAGCATTCCCTCAATATGCAACTGGTGGAGATTTAATTGAATCCCCTTTCCTATAGGAGAGTTAATGTTAATACACCACCTGGAATCAATACAATTCTACAATTCTGAGAATTTGAAGTGAATTTTCTTTGTACTACTGCCACACATTTTACTTTACAGTTTGGGTGCTAGACCTTGAACTTAAAACATCAACTATTACTCTTTGCTAGGCCTCAGTCAGTGTTGTTTAAGAACAATGCCCATAATGAACATAATGCATTTAGACTCCCAAAACGTATTACAGGACCTACTATAAGGTGTTCACTGTAGCATCCTAAAGTAATGTAAGATAGCATGTACCTATGCATCATTGCACTTTCGATTTCATATTTGCTATGTACAAACACTCAATCAGGTTTCTACATATCTAAATATAAGCTATTCTTGTCAAATATTATATCAATTAATAGAATTCATAATTTTTTTGGAAACCTCCATCTTCAGGCCATTGGTGGTCCCAATTAGGAGACAACTCTTGTTCTCTTTTTGGAGAACAACATATGATCTCACAAACGCTAAAAATGTACTACTGCTGGATCCCTGTAATTGTACATCACTTGTATAGCTTAATAATTTCATGCAGCCTTCAACATTTTTCCAAACGACCTTGCTTATTCTTGTTGGGATAAGAAAATCATATGCTTCTTAGTAGACAGCAGTATCATAAATCCTAAAGAATTTGAACTATTGACAAATTTCAACAATAGTACAACATGTGTAGCAACAAACTTGACATTTAAGAGAAAAAATATTTGACCTCAGATTTCCTATTCAAGGCCATCGAAAAATCCCAACAAGAAACTCCATTCCTTGAATAAAATATAATTAATCTAAGCAACCTTCTTGAGTTAACAAGGATCCAGTTTTTCCACAGTCTATATACAATCATTACACATGATACATATTATGAAGAAACTCTGTCAGGTGGTGTGAAAATATAAACATTGGTTGATGAATGCTATCGAGTTTCCCTCGATTTCAAACACAATATAGTATATTAAGATTCATCAGTTCATCTCAAATATTCATGCAAAGTTGTACTTACCAGTGCAATTTACCATTAGGTACTTCCGTTAAGGCTGAAAGAGCAGTTAATCTTTGCAAATAAAATGGATATGAAATTTACCCCTTGGTAACATCAACTTCTAATTTCCAAGTGTCAAGAGTGATTAGAACTTAGGATAGTTCTTTTCTAAGGGCCTAGTAAAATCTCAATTTGTGAGAGATCAATCATTTTTTTTCAAAACTAATCAAAGCATATACATTTTATTCTTATATTGTTTTGTTATGTATTGCTACCACATTCTTAGTATTATTATCTAAGAACCCAGTTGGAATTGCTTCAATTTTACCGCTATTATGTGCGTATGGTACCTTATGGCATTTAATGTGTTGGTGAAGGTAATTCTACATATTGGTGGAACCAACTAAATTTCCAAAGAAGAAGAATTGAATTTTAAAGTATGCATCTTATGCAATGCAATGGTATGCATGTATCTGGAGTAAATTTTATGTAATGCACATAAAAGTGTGACTCTAAATTAGCTTGGCCCATGTTCTAACCCTTAAAAAATGTTAAAGTGTGCATAGGACCATATACTACCTAATTCAGTGAAGCAAAGTTATCCATAAATAGGCACTGTAAATTGGTTTTTTGAGCCTGCAAAGCTTCGGGCCTAAAAATTTAACTCCATGCATTTTGGCACCCATGCTCTTGCCATAGCTTGGGAGGTTTGGCCACAGATTCTTAGGCAGTACTCATTCTTAAGGGTCCAGTGTTGTAGCTGGCTTTGATACCATATGTGATATCCCCACAAATACCTTGTTGCGGAATTAGATAAAATGGGTAAATATTCTCATATATATATTTTTTCATTTCATTTAAAGTTTAAGCCATCCAAATAATGTGCTCTTTAATTGAATGTTTGCAAAATACATTTAGTAACCTTTTTCACCAATAAAAATTTATACTGCATCCATACTAACACCATTATGTAAAAAGAGCATGCACAACATAAAAATATGAAGGACGAGATAACCATATACGTGGTTCATCTCCTTCATGAGGCTACGTCCACCAAGATTTTGTTAGTCGTTTTATTAATTCTTCCATAAGGGGGTACAATGATGATGTTTTATCTGTTACAATTCATTTCATCCTTGAAACAAGCGAGTGTAGTGGAAATTTGCATTTCCCAATCCCCCGAAGGGATTTTCATGGCTGAGCTCTGCACAATCAGTTAGCATACAAACGATACCAGTTCTATGTTATCCGAGAATGAGCTCATGGCCAAATGCCATGAGTTGGTACATAAAAGAAAAAGGGGAACTTAGGCTCTATTAGTTGGTACATAGTAGTATCTGATTGGTCTGAAGTTTGTCTCAGCTTGTCTATTTTCCTTGATTTTATGCACCTTTCTTCTTGTACACTAGTTTTTAACTCACAGTCGCGTATACATGAGGGTTTCTCTGTGATTTCTGCGTATACACGCTTGTTTACTATGAACAGTCACGCATGCCATTAGTTTTTCCTTTTTGTGAAAGTTAAATGGTTGCTGGGTGAAGTTTGATGATTGTTGAGTTTCCTTTGGCATCGCCTGAGTCTGTTTATACCTCTATTTCTGACCAGAGACGTTTTTTTAGGCTAAATTTTATTTTTAAAAGGTTCTTGTCATTGTACATAAAAGAATCATTGTTTTTTTTTTTGTATCTCATTTTATTTCAAAAAATCCAAAAACATTTTCTTATCATCATGCATTGCATTTTGCATTTTGCATTGTATTTGCACTAGATTTGCTAACAATTGAATAACAATTGTGCATTTCACATAGTAGCATACCCTGTTTTCATGAACACAATGCATTTGCATTGATTGTTAGGTGTGCATTTTACTTCATGTTGTGTCATAACACCATTAGTTGCACGGTCATATCCCTATTTTGAGTAATAAAGCCAACTAAAATCAACGCTAAATTAAAATGAACTACACTCTTTTCTTTTCTAGGGTGCACCAACAAGCTTAGGTTTTAGGGTCTTGGAATAGTTCATTCTGAGTAAATTCTCCAAGACCACTAAACAACAACATCTATGTGTCTGTCCAGGTGAGTGTGTGAAATCCTTGGTATAACCAGTGTTTCTTAGGATCCTCCTCTCAAAAGGGAGTTAAGCACGAGGCAGTGTGAGTGTTTATTGATTGGGATGACCCCTAGTCATAACTAAGTGGCACCAGAGATATTTCCAGGATTGTATTCGTATCTCGGGGCTCTTTCGAGAGTTTCGGGCTTTGCTACGCTACCCATATGGTCAATCCTGCCTGCGACTATCTGCTTAAGTGTTGATTATATTGAGATGACCTTAGTGGCCTTACCTAGGATATCGAGGGAGTAATTTGCAGGGGTTATTCTGTGGGTGTCCTGGCCAGGTTGGGGTCGGAAAGCATAGTCGCTTTACACATTGAAGCTGAGGGCCACAATAATTGGTTACATACCTTCACTTGTTGTGTATTGGAGTCTCAAGCCTCTCCTAGGCGAGACATACCTGCTTCATTCAGGAGCTCACTTATCCAGCCCTTATTTTCTTGCATTTGGCTTTAGGTTTTATTAGTGATTGCTCTGTGCATGATAGCTTGCCTAGGGTTTGCGCAAATAGAGAGTCTTTTTTATTTTTTGAGTCATTATGGATTCGGGTGCGACTCCTCGTCGTTTTCGTAGTTTCGCAGGACTTCCGCCTTCTACTTCTCCTCCTCCTTTGGGAGAGAGACCTAGACAGTCCAGGTGGACTATTTCACACATTGATTCACACACCATGGGATACCATATGGAAAGTATTCTTGAACCACCTTCTCTCATTCGAGTGGATGATGGGGAGTTTACTCCTACCTATGATCCTTTGCCTGACTTGGCTGAGTTAGGGCCTGTGATTTCTGAGATAGGAACCTTTCATGATATACCTACTCACTCTAGGGTTGATTCCCCATTGACACATTACCGGTATGGAATGTCAGAGGATGCCGAGACTCATTTTGAACCAGCAAGCACTAGCTATGGTAGTTATGCTACATCTGGTTTTCCCACACATGATTTGGCATTTCATGTCGAATCGAAGTTTGAGCCTAACACTATGCCAGGGTGAAATCTCATTCCTTACGATGCGGAGAGGTTTGGGAGCACTAGTCACATTGCACCTTCCATCCCGGTGGTGGAAGTTACATCACATCTTCCTCCTAGCTCTAGGGTTAGTGATCCCATTCGGATACTAGACTCGAGCCGAGTGACGATAGGGAATAGTACATACATTATTACTCAGGTCCCTTTGTCCTCTGTCCCTACTTCTTCAAACCTTCACCCTCCACCTTATTCACGTGGTACTTTGGGCTAAAACATTGCTACGAGTTACGTATGTACTGTGGTTACTAGACCAGTTGTGTCTCAGCTTCATGTACCACCCGTTGTTTCAGGAGGTTATGCTCATATTTCTAGAGGTCACATCTCTAATTTTGGAATGTACATCCTTACTTCCAGAATGTATGTTCCTACTTACGGAGTGTCCCATGGGACATCGCATGCAATGACTTATGGACGCTATTATGGGATGCAATATGGACAAGGTTCTTCACCTTATGGAGGCGGGTATCAACAACTTGCTTACTCTCCTAATTACGCCTTCATAGCTCCTACTAGTCAAGGTCCACCACACTATGGTGCTTCCATGCCACCCTATACGGGTCATACAGGAGGAGGGCACTATGGCCAAGGCCATGGTGGTAATCAGACCTATATGAATCAGGGAGTGGTCCATCGACCTCATCATCCTAGGATCCCTTTCCTCACGATGCTCAATCTTACTGACTTGTCGAGATTAATGAATGATCCTATAGCTCATGACCTGGCTTGGCTTGCTGTCCCTACTAAGCTTCCCTAAGATATACCTAAGTTCGAGGGCAAACCAGGAGAGGACCCGAGCAAACATGTTACTACTTTTCACCTATAGTGCTCTTCTAATTCCTTACATCAGAATTCCATCCATTTATGGCTATTTCAACGCACCCTTATAGGGCCCTACCATGAAATGGTATATAGAGCTACCTAGGGGATCTTTTGCTTTGTTCGACGACCTTGTGATGACTTTTCTTAACCACTTCTAGCTACCAGTGCATTATGACATTGGTACTGAACTCTTATCGACATTTCAGCAAGATAAAGCCACACATATTTCTGATCATATTCAAGAGTGGCGTAGACAGAAGAGGTTAATTAAAGCTTTTATACCGCTGGAGTTCCTCCTCGAATGGTTCCTCAAGTCGTTATTGTCGTATATAGAGAAGGATGTTTCTAAATCTAAAGTGCAGAATGAGGAACAAGTGATTTTTAGGGCACAGGAAGTAGACTTGATCTATGCTCGGTCTGGTTTGTTATATGAGATTATTCCCAATGCTCCACATTCTAGTTTCGACCCCAAAGTCAAAACTAGACCACATGTTGATGGCATTGTGGGTTTTGCAAGTACAAAACCCGCAGATTCAGTTGCAAAACAAGTTAGTCAATTGTCAATCAACCAATCTACTTCAGGACAAGCTACGGCTTCATCTCAACCCACCGAAATGGTGAGTGTACTTTCAGTACAATCATCGGACTAGCAGTCTGGACGGAATAGAAAAAATGGTAAAAATAATCATAAGGGTGGGAATAAGAACGAGAATGCTAATAGTAATGACAAGAACGACCGGAATACTGGGGGGGACAAGCAAGCTAAATGTAAGGTTAAGTTCCCTTGCAAGTGATGTAAGGACAATCACCTCACTTACTTGTGCCATTGTATCGAGGAAGCCTCAAGGTTCTTGGCACAGGGCCCAACTATGCTAACTAACCATTTACCGCATAATCAAAATATGAACCCGAGGTCCCATGACCAGTTTGGTGGTGATTAGGATCCACCGGAGGGTAGTGGTCATGGTTGCATTAACATGGTACATGCTGCGAAATTTGTGACCCATGCGAAAGATTATGGTTCGTCGCAACCCAGCCTAGGCAAGGAGACTGATCCACTAGGGTCCCCTTTGCATATTGAGAAAATTTTGGATAAACCTGAGACTACACCTCGCATTCCTAAGGGAATCCTTAAGTGTCCAGGACATAATCCAAATTCCCGAGCCACCCAGAACTATTCAGTTGTCGAGGATTTGGGCCACACGCCTTGTGCGATGTCTGCATTGGAAGTGCTTCAGAGTTGTCCTTCATAAAGGAAGGTGTTGCTTTCTGTCCTTTGTGTGAACGATGATGATTCTTCCTCCATGATTAAATTTGAAACCACAAGACTTCAGCCTCACTTGTCATACTATGTGTCTCTTTTGATTCATGTACAATGTCTTAACATGACCATCAAGCGCACTGTGATTGACAAAGGTGTTGTTGCTTATGTGATGTCTTTATCATGTTGGAAGGGTCTAGGTTCCCCTGAGATGTCTAAATCAGTGACCATGTTAACTGCGTTCGATGGGAGATCCTTTAGGTTGCATGGCATCCTTCCTTCCCTTAAAGTCCATTTGGGAGGGAAGACCATTACGATAGAGATCGAGGTGGTTGATGCACCCCTTGACTACAATCTCTTGCTGGGTAGGAACTGGATGTATAGTATGCAAGTCATTGCTTCTTCCCTATTCCAGATTGTATGCTTTCCACATAATGGGAAGATAGTAACGATTGATCAAATGACATTCAAGAATCCGTCTATTACCACATATTTGGGAGCTTTGATCCCGATCGTTGAACACTCTCAGCCGGCAACTGGGAGTGTGGTTGTAGGCATGTATCCATCCCTCATGGGAAGCTTTAGTTGTCCTACACCGATCCTTATGATATGATCTATTTCTGATGAGGCTTCGACATCTACGAGATCGGTGTCTTTTCGCATGAGTCATATGGAAGATCCTTGGATTCTTCCTACACCGAGTACTCCGAGTGAGCCCATCGTGACAGACATGCTGGTGCCTACAACTCTGATAGCTTATCAAGCTAATCTCAAGTGTGTTCCAGAGCCTATTCCTTCCTCTTCATGGACGGAGGAGGAGGACCCTTATGTGCTGCTGGAATGGGAAGTACAGCCTTCTCACGTGCACGAATACCTTGATATGGTTTTCCCTTCAGATGAAGCGATTATTGAGGCTATGTCAGGAGTTGAACTACCATGGGAGGAACTCCATCATAGATCATACTTTCTTCCCAAGCTTAACCGCTTGGAGCATGAGGATTTTAGGGCGGTTCTTAGTCAGAGAGTTGGTAGTCCTATGGTTCCATTAATCTCTCCTCATCAAATGGCTGATGGAAACATGGCTAACATATCTTCAACGATTCCTATCAACATCTCTCGCAATCCTGGCACGATAGAGAATGTCTATATTGGCGCGGAATGTTCCCATGCTAAGATTCTAGAATACACTGAGCTATTTAAGGAATTCCATGATATTTTTGCTTGGTCTTACGACGAGATGCCAGGTATTGACCCTCGTATTGTCGATCACGAGATTAAGACTTACCCTAATGCTAAACCTGTTCGACAATGTTTGCATGTGGTGAATCCTAGGAAAGCACCCGCAATTAAGGCATAGATAGAGAAGATGTTGAAATTTGGTTTCATCTATCCCGTTCCCTTGACAAAGTGGGTTTCAAACCCTATTCCAGTGGACAAGAAGCAGGGCTGGATCCAAGATGTACTTATTTCCATGATTTGAATCATGCCTATCCTAAGGACAATTTCCCCACACCATTTATTGATCAGATTTTGGATGAGTGTGTGGGTAGCGAGGTTTTTTCCTTCATGGATGGCTTCTCCGCATATAATCAGATACAGATTAAACCTGAGGACCAACATAAGACTGCATTTATTTGTCCTTGAGGAATGTTTGCATATCGAAAAATGCCTTTCGACCTTAAAAATGCTGGAGTTACATTTCAGCGGGCAATCACCTTGATTTTCCATGATCTCAATTCAATTATCGAAGTTTTTTTTGATGACCTAGTTGCCCATTCTTGTATGAGAATACATCATCCATATCACTTGATATTGGTATTCGAAAGATGCCGACACTATTCGATTAGATTAAATCCTCACAAGTGCATCTTTTGTGTGAAGTCGGGTTGTTTGTTAGTATTCATCGTGTCTAAAGAGGGTATAAGAGTTGACCCTTTGAAGGTTGAGGCAATACTTCAGCTGTCTCCCCCAAAGAATATTCATCATCTTCAATGTTTGCAAGGCATGGCAAACTTCTTACAAAGATTTGTTGTCAACTTTTCCAATTTGACTAGAGGCTTCATGCATCTCTTTAAGAAGGACACCCCCTTTTATTAGGATGAGCGAGCCCAGGAGTCCTTCGATGCACTCAAGCGAGCCCTAGCATCGGTCCCAGTGATTAGTCCCCTAGACTATAGCCATGATTTCCTACTTTATGTGGCTACGTCCATGGAGATGATTGGTATGGTTTTGGTTCAAGAGGATGAGGAGCTCCAAGAGCATGTCATATATTATCTGAGCCAGAACCTTATTAACATAGAGATTCGTTATTCTCATGTCGAGAAGCTTGCTTTAGCTACCGTACATGCGGTTTAGAGGTTGAGACATTATATTCTCCTTTGCCAGACCTTGGTTGTAGCCGATGTCAATCCATTTCAATTCATCCTCACTCGATGGATGATTGGGGGAAAATATAATAAATGGATTGTCATTCTGCAAGAAGTTGATCTCAAATTTGTTTTGGCAAAATTGAAGAAGTCTTTAATTTTGCAGAGCTTATATCATATTTCCCAAGCGAGAATGAGGAGTTGGTTGGTGAATATACGTTTTTCAATGAACACATCTTCTTAATCTCAAATTTAGACCCATGGTATGGGGATATCATAATATATTTACAAACATTGAAGACCCCTACTCACCTCTCATGAGATGAAGGATGACCATTACGTCACGTCTCTAAGAACTACCTCATAGTGGATAACACTTTGTACCAACGTGGGGTAGATTCCATTTTTAGACATTGTTTAACTCATGAAGAGGCTGAGGTAGTGCTGAATGATTGCCACAGAGGGGCATGTGGTGGTCATTTATTTGGGATTTCTACAGCTCAAAATATCTTAAGAGCAGGTTATTTCTAGCCATCAATCTTTAAGGATTGTGTGGATGCGGTCAAGAGGTGCCACCCTTTCCAGGTGTTCACATGTAATATCAACTCGAAGCCTACCCTGTTACATCCCATTATCACCGCTAGTCCCTTCACTAAGTGGGGGCTCAATTTTATGTATTGAAACCCAGCTTCGGCTGGGGGGCACCATCATATTATAGTGGCTGTTGATTACTTCATGAAATGGGATGAGGCTATGCCTACAGTAAAATTTGATGGTGATACAACCACTCATTTCGTATTCAACCAAATTATTGCTCAATTTGGGATTCTTAAAGATCTTGTCACTAACCATGGCTCACACTTTCAGAACCGTATGATCGACAAGTTGGCATTAAAGTTAGGGTATAAGCAAGAGCATTCCTATTCTTACTACCCTCAAGCAAATGGACAGGTAGAGGCAGTGAATAAATCACTCAAATCCATTCTCCAATGAACTATTGCGCAAAGCAAGAATAATTGTCACATCATGTTATATCCTGCTTTGTGGGAATATCGAACTGTCGTTAAGATTGCCACTGGTTTTTCTCCATATCAACTTGTACATGGAGTGGAGTCGATATTGTCGATTGATGTTGGGGTGCGTACCCTAAGGATTATTAGTTCGGGTAACTTCGCGGCTGTTGCTAAGCAGAGTTAGGGGTCAAAATAGTCTTAGGGGTGTCAGGGTAAGTCAAAACCCCCTTTTTTGTAATAAACCCATGGTTTAAATCTAGGGTTTAGGGTTTTTTTGGGAGCCCATGGTTTGAAGCCATGGTTTTGTATCATCGCGATGTATAAATAGGCATTTTTATAATAAGAAAAGGTTAGGTTTTATGATGTAAAGAAAGGTTAAGACGAAGCTAAGGCTGATATTTTAAGGAAAGGTTAAGTCCCAGCTGTGTGCGTGGACGACCTCTGCAGCTGTGTGTGCAGAGGGATTTTGTAAGAAAGATTGAGGAAAGACCTGCAGCTGAGTGCGCAGGGGCCTGCTGCTGTGTGCGCAGCTTTTAAGGATTGAAGGGATCTGCAGCTGAGTGTGCAAATCAAACTGTGGATTTTGTAGCAAGTTGAATAAACCACAGTTTGTGGACGTAACCCCTACACTGGGGGTGAACCACGTTATATCTGGTGTTGTGGTTTCTTGTGCTGTTTTGTTTCTGTTGTCTTTTATGCATTAATAACTGTATACATCTGATAAGTTAGATCACTGTTAATATTTAGCTTCGCTGTGAATTCCCTGTAGTGGGTTGATCAAGTAACGACTGTTTATTTATCTGTGAAGTTGTATGTGAATGAATGGTAAATCTTTTATAGTATTGATTAATAAGATTGTTAAAGGCTAAGGTACAGTAATCCCCCTCTCGGCTTGCAGAAACCTGATTCTGCGGCACCCCATAGCTGTTTCGGGTGAGACTGCAACCTGCGCGCAGGTTGTTGCCAAAAGGGCCAACACTGTGGGTCTTTTGTTGGCACGACACTAAAGGTTTAAACCCGGGTCTGCCCTATTGCCTAACAAATTGGTTCCGTTGCCGGTTGAACTCGGTACCTGCTCAAGAGGGGTTTACATTGTACCTCTGAGGCTATGTTCTAGAGGCCCTCTGTGAAGGAAATAGGTGATTGGTTTGCTGAGACTTGTCTGAAATTCAGGCAGCAAGAGAATACGAATCCACATCGAAGCGCAAGTGACTTTTTACAAAGGTATGTTTTTTGTGATGCTTATGAAATTTTCTTTGGTAGTTTCCACATAGAGTTGCACCAGTGGTTGTCTAGGTTAATAGAGAGGAGGACGAACTTGCAAGCTTGACAGGTTCTTGTGTGGACTCCCGTAAGGGTCAATCTTGTGCAACACGTGAACAACGAGGTATCCCGTGCTGTCGATTTCTGGACGACGCGAACATTGGAAGCCTTCATGACAGAGTTTTCCATCAACACAAGCACTTCTTTCAGTGAAGCTGAACGACAGTTTTTCAAAGGACCCCGTGGTAAGTTTTTAAATTCCTTAAGCTTGAAGATTAAAATACTATTGGTCGAAAAGGGTATATTATTATTTGAATCAGACTGTTAGTAGTACTAACATATGTTTGCAAGTGAGAATATTTTTGACATGCAAAGTGGGTTTCCGCGAAGTGAGAGAAGGTACAAAAGAGATTTTGAATCCTACTCCTCAGGGCAGACCATCGCACTTCCCCCTGTAAACCCTCCACAACCAGACCTTGAAGAAAACCCTTCGGTAGGAAACCCTCCTGCCACCCCCCAGCATCGTTGTGTTACCCCTAAAGTTCGGTCACAGTGTGACAGGAAACCAAGTCCAAGTATTCCAACCACAGGTCAATCGGCCCCTGTAAATTCCCCCCCATCAGCGTCCTGTCCTCCTCCCAACCCTCCCAGAACCACCATGGCCCACCTAGCTGATGATATTAAGCTGCCCATCTTCAACGGAATGGGATTAGAAGATCCAAAACAGTTCTGGTTTTTATGTGAGGCCGTCTGGAACACGGAGAGTATTACCGACCTGGATGTGAGAACCGCATAGCTCATTACTTCCTTTCGCGACCGCGCTTTGACCTGGTTCATGAAATTCTCCAGTAATTAGCACCCCACTTTGGATGAAATCAAGGCCGCCATCATTAAGGAATTTAAGAAACCAAAATCAGAATCATAGAGCATCACTGAACTTAAAGAGATTCAACAGCGGCGCGGCGAATCAGTGTGGGACTTTGATCAGAGATTCAAAGTTCTACTGGACCAAGTCAGTTTTACCATTAGTCCTGCGTAGCACAAGGAATGGTTTATCGCCACATTATTGCTGCATATCAGAACCCCGCTCATGCAACAGAAGGTTGCTAACCAGCAAGAGGCTCTGGAAATTGCAATGAAGCTAGAGACCACCCCCGTTAGAGACGATTCTAGTATTGCCCAAATCCAAGCGCAGCTGGCATCGATGGCCCTAGAGCTTCGTGACATGAAGAAAGCTAAAACTAGTCGAGAGGAGGTCTGGTGTACACAATGTTGGTCCGAGGGTCACCATAGGGACCAGTGCCCTGTGGTCAGAACATACCTAAATACAGGCACGCCCAACCAATTCAATGCCGGTGTTCTATATTGTGAGATTTGCTGAACCACTAGCCAGCATCGCCCTGAGCACTGCCATCTTCTTCAGAGATATGTTCAAGTTCCCAAAAACCCCTACTGCCAGTTCTGTAAGTCCGTAGGGCATAATGAAGAAGAGTGTCGTAGCTACGACCTTATGCGAGAGCGCACCTCTGACACCTACCGAGTCCACAATGAAGCTCAGAATAATGATGGCTATGGCTACCGTGGTGGCGCCTCCAGAAGAGGTGCTTTTGGCGGTCACAGCCGTGGTGGGATGACCAGAAGAGGTAGAGGCCAGGTTGTGTGTTACAATTGTAACCAAGTTGGTCACTTGGCTCGCGACTGTCGGAACCCCACTACGACCTGTTGGTATTGTCGCACAGTGGACCACGTGATTGAACGTTGCCCCCAGCTCCTTGTAAAGATTCAAGAAAACAACCGTGTCCCCACCCCAAATATTCAGTTGATTTCCGTTGAGCAAAGACCTGCCCCAGCTCTCAATGTGGTCACCCGGAGTGGAGCTACGACGCATATTCAAAACTCACCAAAGAAACCTGCCACGGTGTGCGTACGTAAGGCCTCCGAGAAAATTCTAGCCCTTGACCCTGTGAAGGACCAAGTACCAGTCCAGGAGGCCCAGTGCGATATTATGGACCCTGGCACCGTGGAAGCACCTGTGCGGCAACCTCAGCAGGCTTCGCCGCTAAATGAGGCCTCGACGGATAAAGTAAGTACACTATCCTCTTTCTTGCAAAGCTGTATGAAACTCTTGCGGAATCAGAACGCTCTAAAAGAGATGCAAAAATTTCTTGCTGTCACAGACCCTCAGAGAGGAATTGATCAGGAGAAAACTATTAGTCGTGTCCGAAGAACGGGAAGGGAAATGAGATTGAACGTTCAGGTCAGAGAATATGATATGACTGATGTCATTTTGGATCTTGGATCAGACGTTAATGTCCTACCCAAGCAGACCTGGGGACAAATGGGAAAGCCTTCCTTGGTTTGGTCACCTATACAACTGCGATTAGCTAACCAGCAAAGGATTGTGCCGCTAGGGAGACTTCTTAGTGTTCCAATCGACATCAATGGGGTCAGTACTCTGGCAGATTTTGAAGTTATTGAGATCATTGATGACAGCAACCCTTATCCAGCCTTGTTGGGAATTGAGTGGGCCATGGCCAATGCTGCAGTCATCAACCTTAAGAGGAGACAGATGACCTTCGAAGGAAATGGTCTATGCGTTATTATACCCCTCGACCCATCCCAAGGAGAAAGATATACAGAACCACTCAGAGATGAAGGGGAGCAGGATACTCTAGATCACATATACAACATCACAGCCAAGGATGCAGATTATGTCGAGCCTGATGATGAAGGTGTAATGGATTGGCAATGTGATAGCTCTTGCATGTCTGATTCCGATGATGGTCTGGAGAATTGGCAGAATCAACTGTACGAGCTACATGGCCATAGATGCACACAGATCGTTCAGTCTCTTAGATGCCTTCGTGCATAGCCTAGAGAGTTTCCTACGCATGTGGGGATGACAGACCCGGGAGAATTTATTGCACCTGTGTCAGAACGAGTACCTCAGTCACAAAAATCCCAAAGTATGGAAATAGCACTAGAAGCTACAGCAGCATGGGGGACCGATCCTACAAAGTCTCACCCCAGTCAGGGAACCTACCAGAAATTCCTGCACCCCAGATTCATAATCCAAGGTCAAGAGGTGCGAAGTAAGTTCAAGGGGCTGACTAGTCTTCAGCGACATTGGAGGCAGAACTATGCAGGAAGGGAAAACACACCCCGCAAGGCATGGATGAATACGTTCGTGCATATCCTGGACCTTATAGTGAAAAATGGGCATATGGAGGTTGAGCTCCGCCACGGTACTGTAAGCGGGGATGAATTTTTGATGACATTTTCTATTAACAAAAGTCATCCTGTCTTAGATATAGCTTTCCGATCAAACCATGATCACCCAGGAATTAAAGACCACACCAAGGGGCAGAGCCAAGAGGCCAATCCCTCAAATCTAATAGTCCTATTGCAGACATTACCCGGTCGGTTCGAAGGGCACTATTGTGCCAAGGTTGCTTATTGCCCTGAAGCTTCAACCATGATTCTGCCGAAGCCCAAAAACATAGCGAGGCTCAAAATCCGACCGTTGGGAAGCAGCCAATTTGGTGGCGGCAGAGTTTTAATTGCTTTAAATGACTGTACTAAGACTAGTACCGGCAATCGCGGACAAGATTTTCGTCAGACTTGGTGCCTTCAATGCACTTTCCTGCCCGATTTGATTGATGGCGTGTATAAGAAGATGCCCCAGTTAGGAAAAATTGTATCCTGCATTTCTTCAAAAACTCTGAGTGAACCCATGACCACCAAACACGAGATTGATGATTTGGTAAGAGAATTCGAGCAAGAGGGTCTGATACCCTCCTCTAATCGGCCTCCTGCCCTAGCTCACTGTGAATACACTTCCCTAGCACCACCACAGCCGATGCAGACACGGTCTGCCAGGAAAAATTCTAGAACTGAAGTTCTCACCAAGCGCAACCAAGATCGGCAACAGCAAACAGGGAAAACACCAGCAGCTCATCCTATGGAGGCCTCTGGTTCCACACAGGCCCCATATCTCACCACCACGGCCACCATATCTACCACCTGTGCGCACACAGATCCTCGACCCCGGACGGATACAACCGTGGGGCTTGATTATATGAAGATGTCTATGTCAGAGTTGCACCTTCGCCAGCTTGCGATTACAAAGGAGATCCATGCCCGAACCCAATTGTCCCAAATCCAATTGGAAGACACCATCAAACAAAACAAAACCTTTGCAGCACATCTAGAAGAAATCGCACAACAGAAGAAAGAGGCCGAACATACAACAACTACGTTGATGCAAGCATTGGACGAGGCATATCAGAGTCTTTCTGACTCCGACATACATGGAGCAAAGGAACCAGAGCAGAGAATCGCTAAGCTGAGAGACTATGCCCAGCAGTCTCGCAGCAAGGTTGAAAGGATGAAGATAGAACATCAACACCAGATTGCAGAACTTCAACTGCGCATTCCTCCTGAGACTCCACCAGAGGTCAGAGAACAGCGCCAGCAAGACATCAAGGCTTCAGCTGCAAAAATAGCAGATAATGTGGCCAGCGTCGCAAAACTAATGGAAGACAGCATAGAAGCATGGGCGAACCTACAGGACCATCCAGATGTAGGTAAGGTCCAGGAAACCATCAAGTTGCGCCAGGATGAATTAGATGCAGTCAGAATAGAAATCAAGACGCTGCCACCTATGCAGAAGATGGCTAAATTGAAGCACAGCAAGGAACTTCAGCAGGAAATTGAGCCCTGCAGGACGAAGGTAATGCTGCTAGAGAATGCGTTACAGCCCCTGGTTGATGAAGCGTTAGAATTGAGCAATACGACGGAAAGCCAGCTCAAACTTTTGAAGACCTATGACACTTTTGCGTAGGAAAGAGCTGATACAGACTCATCTTCAGTATTACGGGAATTGGTGGAAAAGGAGAAAGCTGCTGATGATATACTACACAACCTCACCAGTTGCTTCCAGATCCTAGCGCAGAAGATTCTCCCACCAGAGTCCTCGCAGAGTGTCCCGAGACGGGCCACTAGTGAGTCTTAGGGGCCTGTTGGGGTGCGTACCCTAAGGATTATTAGTTTGGGTAACTTCGCGGCTGTTGGTAAGCGGAGTTAGGGGTTAAAATAGTCTTAGGGGTGTCAGGGTAAGTTAAAACCCCCTTTTTTGTAATAAACCCATGGTTTAAATCCAGAGTTTAGGGTTTTTTTGGGAGCCCATGGTTTGAAGCCATGGTTTTGTATCAGCGCGATGTATAAATAGGCATTTTTGTAATAAGAAAAGGTTAGTTTTTACGATGTAAAGAAAGGTTAAGACGAAGCTAAGGATGATATTGTAAAGAAAGGTTAAGTCCCAACTGTGTGCATGGACGACCTCTGCAGCTGTGTGTGCAGAGGGATTTTGTAAGAAAGATTGAGGAAAGACCTGCAGCTGAGTGCGCAGGGGCCTGCTGCTGTGTGCACGGCTTTTAAGGATTGAAGGGATCTTCAGCTGAATGTGTAGATCAAACTGTGGATTTTGTAGCAAGTTGAATAAACCATAGTTTGTGGATGTAACCCCTACACTGGGGGTGAACCACGTTATATCCGGTGTTGTGGTTTCTTGTGCTATTTTGTTTCTGTTGTCTTTTATGCATTAATAACTGTATACATCTGATAAGTTAGATCGCTGTTAATATTTAGCTTCGCTGTGAATTCCCTGTAGTGGGTTGAGCAAGTAACGACTGTTTATTTATCTGCAAAGTTGTATGTGAATGAATGGTAAAGCTTTTATAGTATTTATTAATAGGATTGTTAAAGGATAAGGTACAGTAATCCCCCTCTCAGCTTGTAGAAACCTGATTCTGCGGCACCCCATAGCTATTTCGGGTGAGACTGCAACCTGCGCACAGGTTGTTGTCGAAAGGGCCAACATTGTGGGTCTTTTGTTGGCGCGACACTAAAGGCTTAAACCTGGGTCTTCCCTATTGCCCAACAATTGAATGTGAGATTCCTTATTTGAAACTAGCTATAGAACTCTTACCAAACAATTCACCATTGGAGGAGTGTTTGGTCCACCTTGAGCAACTTGATGAGCAGCATCGAGATGCCTTGGTGGCTCTAGAAGTCAATAAACGTCGCGTAAAGGTCCAGTATGGTAATTTTGTCCATCCAAGGAGGTTTAGTGAGGGATACTTGGTCCTTTTGTGGGATCAACCAAAAGAACCCTTGGGGGTAGGGAAATTTAATCCTATGTGGCGGGGCCCTTACATGGTGAAACGTGTGCTAGAGAAGGGGGCTTATGAGTTAGTGGATTATGAAGGAACGGCCTTGGCGAAGCCTAGAAATGGGCACTATCTCAAGAAGTACTATGCATAATTTTCAGCCAAGGCTGCTTGTTGTATATTAGTGTACAGTTTTGCATAGTTAGATCTTTTTCTTATCATGATTGGGTTTGTGATGAGTTTCTGTTTCTTTTTGCAGATGTCAATGGAATCTTCCAACTACATAGGATTTGCGGATGGTGTGAGCCATCACACTCAACACTCAGCCTCTGTTGCTTGTGTGATTTATACTCCTATGGGTCAGGTACTGTCTTCAGGAGGCGTATGTCTACGGCCATGTTCCAATAATGTTACTGAATATAGTGCCATTATTGAGCTTCTACGAGATGCCATTTCACATGGCATTCTCTCTCTTGAGGTACATCTTGATTCGGAGTTAGTAGTGTCCCAGCTTAATGGTTTGTACCATGTTAGAGATTCGATGTTATTGAGAATATTCTTACGTGTGAGATTGTTAGAACGACAATTTGACAATCTAACCTATATACACATTTCAAGAATTAATAATCAAGTTGCTGACTCATATGCTAACTACATGTTATATTGGCATTTGTTTCGTTCACAGTAAATTCATCACAAACATAATTTTTACACATGTAAATAAATAAACCGATCACCATAAAATTTTTATATAAAAACCAAAATGTGATAATACATAGTGTCATGATACAAAATTGGGGCTCTCAAGCCACCAGCATATAATACATGGTAGTACAAATGTATACACTCCCAAGTGTCTAATCCTGTGGAGGAAGAGGAGGGTTGTGATCATCGAAGGTCACTACAGCTCTAGCTAGCCATCGGAACAATCGCACCCATGCTCGTGGTACACCCACCACCTGGTGCTGCATAGCCTCAGGAAAGTCCTCAACTTGAGCCATGGGAACCCTATGTGTCAGCCTGAAAAAATTGGTATGAATGCTCTGGAGCATTCACTTCGCATCCACACCTGTGATATCATCTCCTCTTTCCCTCCGTCTATGACAAGGGAAGCCTTCTGGCCACCGTGGTCCCACATCTACACATGGTAGATGTTACTATGCATTGTCACAAAACATATGTCTTTTTGATTACATATAATCAAGAAAACACATCAAACTTAAATAACTCAAAAAATTTAAAACAGAGAGGGTCAATATTCGTTACCTGTATTGCCATATGTCGATCCTGGTGGTAGCGTCATGTCCGGGTCACCCAAGAAATATATCCCCACATAGGGGTAGTCATCGATGGAAACTATCTGTCGTCGCCACCACAGAAAGAACTCAGCTGGATAAAGGTTGGCCACCCTACCACCCTGCAGTCTGCGCATCGCATCTGCCCAACACCGTTGGGATGGATCTCAAACCGCGTGAAGACGAACATCCACTCTGGGGCTCAATCCTAGAATAGGCTCGAAGAAAAACATGCTCACTATACTGCTCAACCCAAAGTTTTGCACTCTGCCTGCCTTACACTCACTGAGCTTATGTTTCATGTTGCTCAGTAGTGTAGTGCTCCAGTCATAAATCATGGGTCTCATGCACTCCACTGCATAGAACATCAAAGGCCGTGAGGCCTGGTAGAGTGATGCCAAGCCTACTATCCTGCCCAATGTCAATAATGTGGTCTTTAGGCCCAGCACCTGTATAGCGTTGGTAGGGACTTGAATCCCCACCTTCTCTATGTTTGGATAGTAGTACATTGCAATGTACTCGTCGATAGTCAGGCCACCTCCTGGCCCACCATGGGAATGAAGGTTCACCACTTCCCCTCATCTAGAAAGCCCTGTAATGAAGTATATGTCCTTCACCTATGTAGCGAGGGACATCCCATCTATCTAGAAGGACTCCGACCCTGGATCCTAGTAATCCAATAGCATATGTAGTAGTCTTGGTTTGGCCCTCAAACCACCAAGACACCAAAACTTGTAGATTCCGCATGCATGTAGAGCTTGTTGAGCCATTATATCGACCCTTAATGCTTCCTCTATCTCACCATGTTCATGCTCTCTCCACTCTAGGACCATCCTACACAAGAAATTTCCAATTTTCCCATTATATTATTGAAAAAACCTTATGTGCGGCCTCATACATGATTGTTTTCAAAACAGCCGTGTATGTACATGGGTTTGAGGGCATTTTCCATGTATATCCATCCCTATACGTGGAACAACCCATGATTTCTACGTGGGCTGCAGTGCCCATTGTGGTTTGGCCTAGAAAGATTAATTGATGATGGAATTTCACAAAAATTGCATCAAAATGAAAGAGAAGAGCATGGGTAAATACCTGGAAGAAACGGTAGTGGATTCCGCTAGCCGAATCTCCTGGAATTCGCTGTGGAAAATCTGAGCTCGAATGGGTAAAGGTTTCAAATGTTTTATAATATTTTGAATTGTTTGCTATTTATAGAATTTTTTCAAATATTTGAAAATTTTTACCCCCTTTCCTATAGTTTCGACATTTTCTAACCATTTGGACCGTTTTTGACATAATTCATGATGTAGAGGACCTTTTTCAGTGCCGTTTCAGCTGTTGGATTAACCCGTTCATACTGATATTACGTATCATGTCTAAATTGGCATATAGGTTAGGTTTCATTACCGTTTTCATTTTGCATGACCCTATGACCATTTCATAATGACCTTACGTATGAACCCACTCTATTATGTCATGGAACCTTCTTGCTGCTTTAGAAGTGGCATGATATGAGTGGTAGAGCTTCACCTTACATGGGTACCCTACTTAGTGCCTTATTTGCATTTGGTGCCCATGCTGACGTTTTCTCCTTTAAGGTGTGGGAGTCTGTTGTATAGTATTGCCATGACATTTCGTAAGAGCCTCATACTCCTCTTGATCTTTTGCTGGCCTATTTCCCTTAGGACTCCCTCATGTCAGGTTGTGAATGCATTATCATGAGATTTTCCTGCCTTATTGGGCTTTATTTCAGCTCCCCTGACATTGTATTTCAGCCATATAGCCCAAGCTTGTCTCATGTCTAGCCATGTAGAGCCATTTTTTATATCCTTCGCAACTTGTTTCCCTTTTTACCGGGAGGGGATTTTCCCCAAGTGTCGATATCCTACACATGTATCCTTGCATTGAGCATAGGTATGTTCCACTACTTAGAACTAGTTTGTTTTCCCTTATGACACTCGTCTCCTCCTATTCTATAACTATAAATCCATTTTATTCTTTTTCAAGTTTTTTAAATAACTGAAAAAGTCCAAAAAAATAAAAAAACCAAAAATCTGGACAAGGAAAGATGTTATCCATGGCAGCTGTTGAGCCATGCCACCTTCAAACAGAGCACTGTATATCACATCCATTGGTCGGTTTATAGTTTGACTTTAGGAGCTGTACTCGTTTATCTGAGTTTATCTCCACCGACTGGTTAAGCTTCCAGTCCCTATGGAGCCTCTGTTGATGCCTCCTGTGTCGCAGAGATGTCCCAATTTGTATATCGAGTCTATGCTACCTTCATTTAGTCACCATATGCCGTTATGGTCTTGTTCGAAGGAAGTTGAAGCCTGAGTCGGCCATTCCTTAGTTACTTGACTTTGCATGTTGGCCATTCCCGGTACAGTTACTGGTTCGTGCACCTTATGATCGAGTTCATCCACATTATACAGCTTTGCTGAGTACCTCATGTTGGATGATGGGGGGTGCCTTAATTCCCACCATCCACCAGATTTCATCCCATCAAATTCAGATCATTTATTCTGGGATTGGAATCTAGAGTCATTTTGAGTGCCTTGAGTCTTGCAGTCATCAATGGCAGGTTCTCTCGCCATCGACAGTCTATGGGAATACATCAATGTCCCCTGATTGATGGATCCTCTGAAGTGTTTGACCTCAACACATTTATTCACACTTGTTAGTTTGCACTCTCGCACCTTGATTCCCATTTTCATTATCGATGAGTAATCTCGCGTCTGTTAATGGTATACATCAATGACCGATAATCAAACGATGGACTACTATGTTTGACCCCGACACCTCTATTCACATAGTAGGGCATGTACTCATAGCGGTGTGTGTAGAAGACTTTCCATATTTGTGGCATCGCTTATATGCTACCTCCTTGATCATGCCATTGTTCATGAGATTTCAACTCTCGTGACTTGATTCTAGTATATGTCAGACATTTCTAGCCATTATGGAGATCTTGATCTATTATATATCTTCATCCATTATGGAGATCATGGTCCTTTGTATATCTTCATCATGGAGATTCTGATCTATGTATATTGTACGTGGCGATGACCACTTATGTGATATCTTGTATCATGCCTATTCATGGCCATTGTACTCTTATGTATCTGGGACTACTATATGTATTTGCAGTTATATGCAAAGTTGTATTACTGTACTATGCTGATTGAGTGGTTGGTCTTCTGTTTGGGATCCTGCATCAATCCACTTCTGGGATGGACTTATAATGTATTTTAGCCATCGTATGACCCCTCTGACCTCACACATTAGGGGGCATCTGTTATAGCTGATTTTACCACTCCAGGTAAATCACACTTTGTATGGCCTTCCCCTATCGTGCTGCAGACTCCTTAGACCCCATGAACCATTTTTTGTCCTTTGATGTTTCCTTGATCATCCCTAAAAACATGTGAAAAATGATATACGTGACTTTTAATCCCTTAATCGCATATATACGTGGGTTTGACCCCTAAAACCATGTACATCGGGATGTGTACAAAATCCAAATCCTTTTGGAGTTTTCCTTGAAATGGATCTGAATCACTTGACCCTTGGCCTTCCCTATGGCTTGAGATCAGTCAAATTTGACCTTTCATTACACCTTTGAAAAGCTATATAAGGAACTCTATGGTACATTGAAGGCATATGAGAGAATTGAGAGCAAAGAAACTATATTCCATTGTTGCCAGAACTTATGCTTGAGTCAGCATCCCTTTGTCCCTTGGAGCATTAGTGTGTTCTTCCCAAGCTTTTCTTTTGCTTGTGAGCTTGCTACCGAGAGATGGAGGATTGAGGTGGTGGAGGCCGAACTGGGGGATTAAGTTTCTCTGGTGCGCAGACGTGCCGTCAGAGGTTGTATCTATTGTAATCTCTGATTTATATTAATAGAAATATCTTTTCCTGTCCAATAATGTGTGTTTGAATGAATATATTATCCATGGGATTATTTCAAATGCTTATACATTGTTGATTATATATGCTAGAATAGATCTAACACCATGATATATAGTATGCTTGTATTTTTTAATTGTTGTTGAGGAAGTAATTTATTAATTCAAGCCAAAGTTGGAAAGCTCAACGGGGATCTAATTCAACCATCTGGAATAAGGTACGAGGTCTGATCCTTTAGTGTTAGACATTTACTTTCTATTGCATATTGGGAAAGATTGATTTTTGGAGTCAAGTTGTTTGTTGTGGTACCCCAAGCCATAGGAATTTCTCTCTGTAACAGAATTGGTGACTTCGATGGGGAGTTCCTAGTAGTTGTCCTTTGGGGGTTGTTTTATCAGAATTCAATGAATTTGAATTGCCCTTTCTCTCTTGTTTCTGTGTGGGGTCTAGGGGGATGTATGCCTGGTAGTGTCTGATTGGTGTGAAGTTTGTCTCGGCTTGTTTGTTTGCCTTGATTTTATGCACCTTTCTTACCATACGTGATTTTTTAACTCACAGTCGTGTATACACATGGGTTTCTCTGTGATTTCTGCGTACACACACGGGTTTACTACGAACAGTCGCGTATGCTCTTAGTTTTACCTTTTTGTGGAAGTTAAATGGTTGCTGGGTGAAGTTTGATGATTCCTGAGTCTGCTTTGGCACTGCCTAAGTCTGTTTATAACTCTATTTCTAACCAGAGATATTTTTTTAGGCTAAATTTTTTTTTTAAAAGGTTCTTGCCATGGCATTTTCGATTTTTTGTTTGGAATTAGTGCATTAGAGGTCTTTTACCTTAGTGCTTTGCTTAAGTGTTTTTTGAGTGTGATTGCAGAGTCTAGGGGTCATAGAATCATTCTTTTGCTTTTTGTATCTCATTTTATTTCAAAAAATCCAAAAAAATTTGCTTATCATCATGCATTGCATTTTGTATTTTGCATTGTACTTGCACTAGATTTGCTTTGGAGTACTAGTTAGGACTTCATATAGGAAAACTTGCATTCATCATTTGAAGAAAATTTGTGCATTTCACGTAGTATCATACCCTATTTTCATGGACACAATGCATTTGCATTGATTGTTAGGTGTGCATTTTACTTCATGTTGTGTCATAACACCATTAGTTGAACGGTCATATCCCTATTTTGAGTAATAAAGCCAACTAAAATCAACGCTAAATTAAAATGAACTACACTCTTTTCTTTTATAGGGTGCACCAACAAGCTTAGGTTTTAGGGTCTTGGAATAGTTCATTGTGAGTAAATTCTCCAAGACCACTAAACAACAACATCTATGTGTTTGTCCAAGTGAGTGTGTGAAATCCTTGGTATAACCAGTGTTTCTCAGGATCCTCCTCTCAAAACAGAGTTAAGCACGAGGCAGTGTGAGCGGTTATTGATTGGGATGACCCCTAGTCATAACTGAGTAGCACCGGAGATATTTCCAGTATTGTATTCGTATATCGAGGCTCTTTCAAGAGTTTCAGGCTTTGCTACCCTGCCCATACGGTCAATCCCGCCTGCGACTGTCCGTGTGAGCATTGATTATATTGAGGTGACCTTAGTGGGCTTACCTAGGATATAGAGTGGGTAATTTGCAGGGGTTAGTATATGGGTGTCCCAGCCAGGTTGGGGTCGGACAGCACAGTCGCTTTACGCATTGAAGTTGAGGGCCACAATAATTGGTTACATACCTCCGCTTGTTGTGTATGGGAGTCTCAAGCCTCTCCTAGGTGAGACATACCTTCTTCATCCAGGAGCTCACTTATCTAGCCCTTGTTTGCTTGCATTTGGCTTTAGGTTTTATTAGTGATTGCTCTGTGCATGATAGCTTGCCTAGGGTTTGCGCAAATAGAGAGTCTTTTTTATTTTTTGAGTCATTGTGGATTTGGGTGCGGCTCCTCACCGTTCTCATCATTTAGCAGGACTTCTACCTTCTACTTCTCCTCCTCCTTTTGGAGAGAGACCTAGACAGTCTAGGTGGACTATTTCACACATTGATTCACACACCATGGGAGACCATATGGAAAGTATTCCTGAACCACCTTCTCCCATTCGAGTGGATGATGAGGATTTTAATCCTGCCTACGATCCTTCGCCTGAGTTGGCTGCGTTAGGGCCTGTGATTTCTGAGATAGGAACCTTTCATGATAGACCTACTCACTCTAGGGTTGATTCCCCATTGACGCATTACTGGTATGGAATGTCAGAGGATCCCGAGACTCATTTTGAACCTGCAAGCACTAGCTATGGTAGTTATGCTATGTCTGGTTTTCCCACACATGATTTGGAATCTCATGTTGAATCAGAGTTCGAGCCTAACACTATGCCTAGGGGCACTCTCATTCCTTCCCATGCGGAGAGGTTTGGGAGCACTAGTCGCATTGCACCTTCCATCCCGGTGGTGGAAGTTACATCACATATTCCTCCTAGGTCTAGGGTTAGTGATCCCATTCGGATACCGGACCTGAGATGGGTGACGATAGGGAATAGTACGTACATTATTACTTAGGTCCCTCCATCCCCTGTCCCTACTTCTTCAAATGTTCACCCTCCACCTTATTCACATGGTCCTTCGGGCCGAAACGTTGCTATGAGTAATGTCCGTACTATGGTTACTAGACCAGTTGTGTCTTAGCTTCATGTACTCCCATTGTTTTAGGAGGTCATCCTCATACTTCTAGAGGTCACATCCCTAGTTATGGAATGTACATCACTACTTTCGGAACGTATGTTCCTACTTACGGAGTGTTGCATGGGACATTGCATGTGATGACTGATGGACCCTATTATGGGACGCAGTATGGACAAGGTTCTTCACCTTATGGGGGTGGGTATCAACAACCTACTTACTCTCCTAATTACGGCTTCCTAGCTCCTACTAGTCAAGGTCCACCACACTATAGTGCTTCCACGACACCCTATACGGGTCATACGAGAGGAGGGAATTATGGCCAAGGCCATGGTGGTAATAAAACCTATATGAATCAGGGAGCGGTCCATTGACCTCATCATCCTAGGCTCCCTTTCCTCATGACCCTCAATCTTCCTGACTTGTCGAGATTAACAAACGATCCTGTAGCTCATGACCTGGCTTGGCCCGCTGTCCCTACTAAGCTTCCCTCGGATATACATAAGTTCAAGGGAAAACTAAAAGAGGATCTGAGCGAACATGTTACTAATTTTCACCTATGGTTCTCTTTGAATTCCTTCCATTAGAATTCCATCCATTTACAGCTATTTCAATGCACCCTTACAGGGCCTACCTTGAAATGGGATATAGAGCTACCTAGGGGAGATTTTGATTTGTTCGATGACCTTGCAATGACTTTTCTTAACCACTTCCAGCTACCAGTGCATCATGACATTGGTACTGAACTCTTATTGACATTTCGGTAAGATAAAGCCACACATATTTCTAATAATATTCAAGAGTGGCATATATGGAAGAGGTTAATTAAAGATTTTATACCACCGGAGTTCCTCCTCGAATGGTTCCTCAAGTCGTTATTCCTGTATATAGCGAAGGATGTTTCTACATCTGGAATGTAGAATGAGGAACAAGCGATTTTTAGGGTGCAGGAACTGGACTTGATCTATGACCAGTCTAGTTTGTTATATGAGATTATTCCCAATGCTCCATGTTCCAGTTTTGACCCCAAATCCAAACCTAGACCACATGCCAATGGCATTGTGGGTTGTGCATGTGCGAAACCCATGGATTCAGTTGCGAAACAAGTTAGTCAATTGTCAATCAACCAATCTACTTCAGGACAAGTTACGGCTTCATCTCAACCCACCCAAATGGTGAGTGTACTTTCAGTACAATCTTTAGACCAGAAGGGTAACCAGCAGCCCGGACAGAATAGAAAAAAGGGTAAAAATAATCATAAGGTTGCGAACAAGAACGATACTGCTAATAGTAATGACAAGAACGGCTAGAATGATAGTGGGTACAATCAAGCTAAATGTAATGTTAATTTCCCTTGCAAGTTATGTAAGGATGATCACCTCACTTACTTGTGCCCTCGTATCGAGGAAGCCTCGAGGTTCTTGGCATAGGGCCCAGCTGTGCTAACGAACCCTTTACCGCACAATCAAAATATGAACTCAAGGTCCCATGACCAGTCTGGTGGTGATTAGGATCCACTGGAGGGTAGTGGTCGTGGTTCGATTAACATGGTACGTGCTGTGAAAGTTGTGACCCATGCGAAAGATTATGGTTCATCAAAACCTAGCCCAGGCAAAGAGCCTGATCCACCAGGGTACCCTTTGCGTATTAAGAAACCTACGGATAAATCTGAGACTGCACCTCACATTCCTAAGGGAGTCCTTAAGTGTTCGAGGCATAATCCAAATGCTCGAGCCACCCAGAACTATTTAATTGTCGAGGAGTTGGGCCACACTCCTTGTGCGATGTCTGCATTGGAAGTGCTTCAGATTTGTCCTTCGCAAAGGAAGGCATTGCTTTCTAAACTTGGTATGAACCATGATGATTCTTCCTCTGTGATTAAATTTAAAACCACAGGACTTCAGCCTCACTTTCCCTACTATGTGTCTCTTTTCATTCACGCAGAATGTCTTAATATGACCATCAAGAGCACTATGATTGACGAAGGCGCTGCTGCTTCTGTGATGTATTTATAATGTTGGAAGGGTATGGGTTCCCCTGAGCTATGTAAATCAGTGACCATGTTAATTGCGTTCAATGGGAGATCCTTTAGGCTGCATGGCATCCTTCCTTCCCTTAAACTACGTTTGGGAGGGAATACTATTGTGATAGAGGTCAAGCTGGTTGATGCGCCCCTTGACTACAATCTCTTGATAGGTAGGAACTAGATATACAGTATGCAAGCCATTACTTCTTCCCTGTTCTACGTTGTATTCTTTCCACATAATGGGAAGATCATAATGATTGATCAAATGAAATTCAAGAATCTGTCTCTCACCGCATCTTCAGGAGCTTCGATCCCGATAGTTGAACACTCTCAGCCGGCAACTGGGAGTATGGGTGTAGGCATGTATCCATCCCTCATGGGAAGCTTTAGTTGTCCTGCACCGATCCTTATGATAGGATATAGTTTCGATGAGGCTTCGACATCTACGAGATTGGTGTATTTTCGCACGAATCATATGGAAGATCATTGGATTCTTCCTACACCATGTACTCTGAGTGAGCCCATCGTGATGGACGTGCCGGTGCCTGCAACTATGATAGCTTATCAAGCTAATCTCAAGTGTGTTGTAGAGCATAGTCCTTCCTCTTCACGGATGGAGGAGGAGGAACCTTATGTGATGCTAGCATGGGCAGTACAGCCTTCTCACACACACGACTGCCTTGATAGGGTTTTCCCTTTCTATGAAGCGATTATTGAGGCTATGTCAGGAGTCAAGTCACCATGGGAGGAACTCCATCATAGATCGTACTTTCTTCCTGATCTTGATTGCTTGGAGCATGAGGATTTTAGGGCGGTTCTTAGTCAGAGAGTTGGTAGTCCTATGGTTCCATTAAGCTCTCCTCATCAGATGGCTGATGGAAACATGGCTAACATATCTTCAATGATTCCTATCAACATCTCTTGCAATCCTGGCATGATAGAGAATGTCTATATTAGGACGGAATGTTCCCATGCTGAGATTCTAGAATACACCGAGCTATTTAAGGAATTCTGTGATATTTTTGCTTGGTATTACGATGAGATGCCAGGTATTGACCCTCGTATTGTCGAGCACAAGATTAAGACTTACCCCAACGCTAAGCCTGTTCAACAATGTTTGTGTGTGGTGAATCCTAGGAAAGCACCCGTGATTAAGGCAGAGATAGAGAAGCTATTGAAAGCCGGTTTCATCTATCTCGTTCCCTTGATGGAGTGGGTTTCAAACCCTATTTTAGTGGATAAGAAGCAGGTAGTGATCCACATATGTATTGATTTCCATGATTTGAATTGTGCCTGTCCTAAGGACAATTTCCCCACACCATTTATTGATCAGATTTTGGATGAGTGTGTGGGTAGCAAGGTTTTTTCCTTCATGGTCGGATTCTCCGAATATAATCAGATACAGATTAAACCTGCGGACCAACATAAGACTAGATTTATTTGTCCTTGTGGAACGTTTGCATATCAAAAAAATCCTTTTGACCTTAAAAATGCCGAAGCTACATTTCAACGGGCAATGACATTGATTTTCCATGATCTCAAGTCAATTATTGAAGTATTTTTGGATGACTTGGCTGCTCATTCTCCTATGAGAATGTGCCATCCCTATCACTTGAGATTGGTATTCGAAAGATGCGAACACTATTCGGTTAGATTAAATCCTCACAAGTGCATCTTTTGTGTGAAGTCAGGTCATTTGTTAGGATTCATCGTGTCTAAAGAGGGTATAAGAGTCGACCCTTTGAAGGTTGAGGCAATACTTTGGTTGTCTCCCCCAGATAATATTCATCATCTTCAATGTTTGCAAGGCATGGAAAACTTCTTACAAATATTTGTTGTCAACTTTGCCAATTTGACTACAGGCTTCATGCGTCTCTTGAAGAAGGACACCCCCTTTTATTAGGATGAGGGAGCCCAAGAGTCCTTCGATGCACTCAAGTGAGCCCTTGCATTAGCCCCGGTGATTAGGCCCCCAGACTATAGCCGTGATTTGCTACTTTATGTGGCCGCATCCGTGTAGACGATTGGTATGGTTTTGGTTCAAGAGGATGAGGAGCTCCAAGAGCATGTCATATATTATCTGAGCTGGAACCTTATTGACGTAGAGATTCATTATTCTCATGTCGAGAAGATTGCTTTAGCTATCGTACATGCAGTTCAGAGGTTGAGACATTATATTCTCCTTCGCCAGACCTTGGTTATAGCCCATGTCAATCCATTTCAATTCGTCCTCACTCGAAGTATGATTGGGGGAAAATATAATAAATGGATTGTCACTCTGCAAGAATTTGATCTCTAATTTGTTTCTGCAAAGTTGAAGAAGTCTTTAATTTTTGCAGAGCTTATATCGGATTTCTTGAGCAAGGCCGAGGATTTGGTTTGTGAAGATAGATTTCTCGATGAACACATCTTCTTAATCTCAACTTTAGACCCATGGTATGTGGATATCATAATATATTTACAAACATTGAAGACTTGTACTTACCTCTCACGAGATGAATGACGACGATTATGTCACGTCTCTAAGAACTACTTCATAGTGGATAACAGTTTGTACCACCGTGGGGTAGATTCCATTTTATAACGTTGTTTAACTCATGAAGAGGCTGAGGTAGTGCTAAATGATTTCCACAGAGGGTCATGTGGTGGTCATTTATCTGGGATTTCTACAGCTCAAAAGATCTTAAGAGCGAGTTATTTTTGGCCATTGATCTTTAAGGATTGTGTGGATGCGGTCAAGAGGTGCCATCCTTGCCAGTTATTCACATGTAATATGCACTCAAAACCTACCCCGCTACATCCCATTATCACTGCCAGTCGCTTCACTAAGTGGGGGCTTGATTTTATGGATTGCAACCCAGCTTCGGCTAGGGGGTACCATCATATTATAGTGGTTGTTGATTACTTAATGGGCTGAGGCTATTCCTACAGTAAAATCCGACGGTGAGACAACTGCTCACTTCATATTCAACAAAATTATTACTCAGTTTGGGATGCTAAAAGAGCTTGTCACTAACCATGGCTCACACTTTCAGAACCGTATGATGGATGAGTTGGATCTAAAGTTAGGGTATAAGAAAGAGCATTCCACTTCTTAATATCCTCAAGCGAATGGACAGGTAGAGGCAGTGAATAAATCACTCAAATCCATTCACCAACGAACCATCGTGCAAAGCAAGAATAATTGGCACATCATGTTATATCCTGCTTTGTGGGCATATCGAACCGCTGTTAAGACTGCCACTGGTTTTTCTCCATATCAACTTGTACATGGAGTGGAGTTGATATTTCCAATTGAATGCGAGATTCCTTCTTTGAAACTAGCTGTAGAACTCTTACTAGACACTTCACCATTGGAGGAGTGTTTGGTCCACCTTGAGCAACTTGATGAGCAGCGTCGGGATACCTTGGTGGCTCTAGAAGTCAATAAACATCGCATAAAGGTCTAGTAAGATAAGTTTGTCCATCCAAGGAGGTTTAGTGAGGGAGACTTGGTCCTTTTGTGGGATCAAATGAAAGAACCCTTGGGGCTAGGGAAATTTAATCCTATGTGGCGAGGCCCTTACATGGTCAAACGCGTGTTAGAGAAGGGGGCTTATGAGTTATTGGATTGTGAAGGAATGGATTTGGCGGAGTCTAGAAATGGGCACTATCTCAAGAAGTACTATGCATATTTTTCAGCCAAGGCTGCTTGTTGTATATTAGTGTACAGTTTTGCATAGTTAGATATTTTGCTTATCATGATCGGGTTAGTGATGAGTTTCCGTTTCTTTTGGCAGATGTCAACGGAATCTTCCATCTACATAGGATTCATGGATGGTGCAATCCGTCACACTCAACACTCAGCCTCTGCTGCTTGGGTGATTTATACTCCTATGGGTCAGGTACTGCCTTCAGGAGGTGTATGTCTGTGGCCATCTTCCAACAATGTTGCTAAATATAGTGTCATTATTGAGCTTCTACGAGATGCCATTTCACATGGCGTTCTCTCTCTTGAGGTGTGTCTTGATTCGGAGTTAGTAGTGTCCCAGATTAATGGTTTGTACCATGTTAGAGATCCGACGTTATTGAGAATATCACTAGTACAAAATGAGGAATTAGCTACTAGGTGACTAAAAATTCTAGTCACCACAGGTTTTTCAAGTGATTTACTACTAAATATGAGCAATTTT